>VWPW01007118.1:2214-36648 GCA_013389825.1 Crypturellus undulatus | reverse complement strand
TGATTCTATGATTCTATGATTTTCACTTTTAGGTACAAGACACTACATCATTAAAATTGGCTGAAAAACTTCCTGCCAAAACTTTCTTCCTCTAAAGCTCAGACACAGAAGGACTAGTAGAAGCATGAAATTTGGGTTTGGATATAGCAGAAATGGGAACAGATGAGAAAAGGTAATTAAGGACTGCTTAGCCGGTGCGGGGGGGCGGAGGAAGAGATAACAGTGGAGAAAGGACAGATTAAGGTAGAGGGCAGAAGTATGAAAGCATGGAAAATGAAGAGAGAGAGAAAGGGAATAAAAAAAGACTGATATCACTTAAAGAATATCCTGGTCTCAGCAGACAGAGTCCTGTATCTGAACACTACAGTTTATCCAAACTTTTTAGAAAATCTTGTCCTTGTCTATTTTCAGTGCAATTTCACTGTCTATTGTGAGTATATATGTGTCTAAGTACCAGCACCTGGAAAAGAGATCACCAGTCATTGAGTGCCCATAGCTCCAGGATGGCTGCAGCTATAGAAATGGGTATAAGTTCCTCTAGAGAACTTCATGTATATGTGTTTGTGTATGCATGCGTCACCATTTGCATCTCTTGAATACAAGCTCAGTCCTTGCTTTTGGCCCAGATTACATGTAGGAAGAGCAGCAGCACATCCATCAGACCAGGGTCCTCCCTGGTCCCAGGTCTCAGAGCGCACGTATTTTGACTCTTGCAGAGCAGTCTCAAAGTCTGATAGTTTTGGCAACTCCCTTAACAGTGTTCATTTCTGATAGTTTGCTTGAAAGCAGAAGGGACTGAATGGGTATTCAGGTGATAAGGCTTACTGCTGCCAGCCAAAGTCTCAAAACTGGTAACTCAAGCCAAGGAAGAAGTGGATATTTAAGTGACATAAATAAACACTCAAAGTGACAAATCCCAGGTAGAGTGAAACACTGTCATAGTGAACTGTAGGCATATTCCATACAATATGCAGGAACGTATATCCAATGGAACTGTTAGTTCTTGGCCAATTGTTTGCCAGTGTTTACTTACTCAATTAGTTAAATAAATATGTATCTCTGTTAACTAATACCTGCAAAGTCTGTGTGGTCTGGGCTAGTACAGTTCATTCTTCCCTACTGAAGGTTCTTAATATGACAGTAAACATATTATGAGAAGTGGATCTCACTTTGGAAATGAAAATATAAGTAGGGCATGTCAAAACTGTAGCAGTCTGAAGGCAGGTGAGGGGCAAATTTGGTAAGAGTTGAATTCCCTTGAGTTCCAGACGATCCTCAAAGGTTAGAGTGACTAGGGGCAGCTGGACTTATCTCTTAATAGGGATACCAAATACTGTGGTAACTATAGGCCCAACTCTTGTAGTACTGGATTTACAAATAGTCTGTCAGCTGTAGGTCCGATTACCTTCCAAAGAGCCAATCAGGTTCACAAATAGCATGTTCATGAACAGTCTGTCAGCTGTTTGGTCTGATTACCTTCAAATCAAGTAGTCAAGTACACAAATAGCACATTTTATTCAAATGCAACATTTAGAGAACGGGCTTCAGATGTAAGTACAGGAAATTCTCTACTACAGTGTGGGGTCCTTAGCTAGTGCCTCGTGTACAAATGTGCAATCATCACTCACCCCAGAAGATGGGAGAGGGCTCTCAACCTGAAGAAGTCTCCTCATGCAATGTCCAGACCCGAAGGGAGGAAAGGGATTCAGCCTGTTGACTGATCTGAAAGTTATGATGGAGTCTTACCTCTCCCTTTTTTATTTCTTCCTTCTTTCCTTTTTCCTTCTTTCCTTCTTCCCCAGTTCCCTCTTCCTACTTCCTCAGTTCTTTCTTCCTACTATATCTCTCCTTAGTTCACCTTTTATATATTTTCTTTTACATTTAGGTGGAGCTTGAGTGATACTTACTTTTGTTTACAAAGTCTCCTGAGTTAAATGAACATCTGGAGAGCTCACTCAGTAATGAGTGGTCGTTCCTTGGAAGCAGGTAACTTCCAGGATGGGGTTGTGCATTGGTATTATAATGAGATTAGAATGAAGGAAAGTTTGACGAAAGTCTATCATTGGAAGGGATTTATCTGCCACCCTTGTTGGCCCAGAACCAGACATCTTATCATGCTACGTACCTTATCAACTGCATGGTACGACCAGGTTGCCACCTCTGCAGGGAGTACAGCAGAGTTTGGTTGCTGTGTCTTTACTCCGCTCCACCCTCCATTCACTCGTCGTCTGCACGGCACCATCAGATTACCACCTCCACAGGAAATCCAACAAAGTATGGCCATGGTATGTCCATTCTGCTCCACTCTTCGTTTATTCCTATTAGTGTGTGCTAGGAAGACAGACTGTGTTGCCAAGAGAATGGTGGAGAAGTAGATTCTGCATATACCAACCATTCTGGAAGTGGTAACTGCCTCTCACCTCAAGCAAGCCTCTGTAATGCCATAACCTCTGTTAGGCCCTAGTTTTTCTCTAATTTCCCCTTGAGCAATTCTCTCACAAAAAGTTAATGTGATGATTCTGCAGGAGCTGGGTACTCCCCAGAACTGGGTCCCTCTGTCAGCAGGGCAGGTTTTGTTAGGTCTGGGTCACATCCTGTCTCCCATGCTGAGGGAGCAGGACCTCAGGGGAAATGGGGCAACCCCAATAAGGCATCAGGCACCATTTAATAGGGTACTGGAGCCAAGGCTATGGTGAGACTGCAGCCAGAACCAGAGCCACTGCAATGTAATGGAGGGAGCCCAAGGGAAGACAGGGAGTCCTCAGGAACCTGCTAGATAAAAATTGAGTTTAAAGCCTCAAAATACCTTGATTCTGAACTCCTAAATCTTAACAAAGTCTCATGTTTCACTTGTGGTCCTTTCAGAGGTGGAATTTAATCAACTATAAACTAGCAAGCAAATGAGAAATATTTGAATCACCTTGTTTCCACAACATAGTTTCCGAATGCAAGGACAATTTCTTACATGCTCCATTTACAGACACAGAAGAACTGCTTGCATCCTCTTACACATTGCTGTACTGCTGCTCTTTTGTCTGCTCTTGATCTTTACTATTACCACATTTCAAATGCAGAATAACATGCCATCCATCATGTGAAATTGCTTACTATAAAACAGACTTTTTTTTTGTAATATCAAATATTGCTCATCACTCAGCAGAGTGGGAGTTAAGCTTATGTGCTATATGTGGTCTGTGAGACAGAAACTCTTTTGTGGGAGATGGATGTACTTCAGTAAGTATGAAAGATGCTGCAGATTTTGCAGTTATGCTTGTTCTTGTTTGGAGGGAGCTCACAGTTGATGGGTAGCAATAAGAAATAGTAAAGATAAATAAACGAAGAATGACATGTAAAATGCATGGGTAATTTCCAATGTTTCTAATGACTGCATTCATGAGATTTTTATGGGGACAATCTGAAAATAAACTCTATATTTGTTGTTTTGTTATTTTATTGTAAAACTCAAAAATTCGTAGCTATTATCTACTGCTATGTGGAAAAGAAGAAAATTTATAAGATGACATGTTTTTGTCTGTTATAATGTTTGCTTACTGCTGAAAAATCCATTTGCTTCAAATGCTATCCATACAAATTATCCTACAGAATCTAGCCCTTCAGATAGATCACAAAAGAGATCCTAAATACATACCTACAATAAATAATAATTAACAAAAGGTTATCTTAGAACACTCAACTTTCATTAATGAGGTCTGAATACCTCAAAATAAATTCTAATTTTGGCATTTCTCCTGTATTTTTTCATTCTAAAAATAAATTTCTAGAATTGAGACTTCTAATCTCTTCTGACATACATATGCTATATTATTTTCTCCAAACTAAATGAATAATATGTGGAAAATACTAATCTTGCTCTGTATATACTACTCTCTGTTTGAAAGATTTTATATTTACTAAAATTTTGGAGAGAAAATCCAACAGAAAAATATAAAGATTGATAAAGTGAGATAGGATTGGCTGCACATTTTTATTTTTCAGTTCTACTGAAAATAATTCATTTCAGAAAACTTACTAATTTACTTGGAAGTTATGCATTTAAATGCGCCATAGAATTATTTATGATAAGGAAACTTATCATAAATATCATAAATATCATAAAGAGTTACAGATTAATTTCCATATGAAAAAAGATATTATTCTGTCAAACAATTGAATATTACAAATTGATCAAAACAGTTAGCTCCAACTGACAATCACAACATAATTTTGATAAATATCCACAGTGGTCAAAGAGGATTTTGGTTGACCAAATATTAAGATGAAAAAATTTTTAAAACTCAATTTTAGAAAATTATATTAAAGGACTATTGTAATAGACAATAGCTTAATTATATATATATATATCATAATGAACAGAGGGCAGAAATTAGCATTATTTTTAAATAAGGTTCTATGAAATAATTGTATAGATCTGTAATCAAACAGCTATAATAAGACAGGTCACAAACTTAAAACAAGTGATTATTATTAGGTATATAAAGTTCAATTGAATTTCATATGATTTAAGCATAAGCTGAAATTTAGAAGCAATTCAAAGATGATGTGAGGAAAATGTCTTTCTATATTTATCCTTTAGTTCCCTATGCTGTGAAAAAATCAATACATTTTCCTCAGCAGCAGCAGTCAACAAGTATTTGTGAAAATGTATCACTGAGACAAATTAGATAACTTACTTTCTAATACTATCGGTCAAGGAAGAAAGAAATCAATAGATAAAGAAAGGTCCCAAGAAAGTTTCCTATAAAACCTTTTACAACATACATCCTAAGAATAGATTTGAAATGCATTTTGTACCAAGTCTCTGAGAATTCTTCCCTTAAGACTAAAATTCTCTCCAGAGCTTCATGAGATGCATTGCAGTTCTTGATTACGTATGAAACTAATTATTTAATCCCAACGTTACTTGATTAAATAGTTTCACTAATTGTTCTCAGAATCAATTTTTATTTTTAATGTAATAGGATCAGATTAGCTATAATAACTGCCCCACTAATGAATGCTGCTTTGCCATGTAGCTCAGTGTAGACCTAATGATGATCTAATGAAGCTGGTAACTAAAAAGTATCTGGCTGTTTTCTATAGATCTATACATCATTTTTCCAAAAAGCAGCATAAAATAAATTGCAGGATGAGATTTTTTTTCAGGAGTAGTAAGCTACTTCTCTGAATGGAGAAAGAGTAGATAAGTTTTCCAACCACCGCTGTTCAAAAAGCTACAGCATATATCCTAGTGCTTCACCATAAACAGCAGTTGCGGAGAAGTTTGTACAGGTATTGGAGGAAGGAATGACTGCGTCATTTCCTATTTTTATTTTATTTTCTTCTTGCCCTTTGGAAATTGGAATTAATATATTTTTTGCCTATTTAACTGCTGCTTCTAGGAAAAGCACTTCAATGCAGCAGTGAATCTGATAACAGGTATGACAATTCATTTGCTGCCACTTAACTCAAGAGCAGGCAGGGAAACACTGAAGTTGCTGATTCAGATACTTGCTGATTCAGACAATCAGCAGTGAACTTATTGCTCATGTTTCTGCTTGTGTTTCCAGAAAAAAAAAAGTCACCTCTGCAGTCAGAACTGTAATGAAAACTTAATTTCTGTATTAATTAATCACTTATTTGAGAAAACTTTCTTCTCAGTATTGGCAAGTGATCAAATGCTTGCCTCCCAAAGCACTGAATTACATATATAGTGAAAATTAGTGTTTAATAATACCTAGAAACACCAGAAATAGTCTGTAAGACATACACAATCATGAACGTAATGACAGTGGATAAAGAAAAAGTATTTTTGATGAATGAAATAGATAAGGCAAGAAGGGTTTGAATATCTTCAAAATTTAGCTTGAGTCAAGCCTAAATATTGGCTTTTCACTATTTCATGGTATAAGAATTGGTACTCCCTTTCTTAGAAAGCAAGGTAGTAAAAGGATTAGAACAGTAAAACTTTGCTATAATTGATAGGTCCAAGACAAAGAGAAAAGGCATGCTTTGCACAGGAAATCAACAACTTCAAAAACTCTGTTGAATTATTTATCTAACGTAACTTCATGTATTTAATTGAGGTGTCTGAACTAAGAGCACAAACATCCTGATCTCACTCTGACATCAGAGGGAAAACACTGGCAGTCCAGAGAGTGATTTGGTTCTTGGGAACTAAAGACATGCATCGTCTTTATGCATTAACCATAGAGGTGTTACTCAGCTCTTTATTTTAGCATCTCACTTGGATTCTGACATAAAAGAGATGAAACCAAGCTCAAAAACTACCAGAGAGAAAATTCCAGGGAAAATGTTTATCTTTAGTGTCAATGATTGATCAACATAGTTCTCCAGAAAAAGATTTTAGTCTCTAATAGTGGGTTTAAAAGTAGAGACTTCTTTCTTTTTATGATCTGTTCTCACTGGGGCATGAGTATTACAAGACATATATTTCTTTTTTTTTTCTCTTGATTCAGGAGGACAACATATGTTAAAATTTTCTGCAGGTCGATAAAATATTTCTCCATCAGTTCTATCCTTGGCCATCACTGATCGATTTTCACGGATCAGAAAAAGGGATGTTTTGCTTTATGCTAAGTGTCAGTTCTGATTCCAAACACATGAGAATCTAGATATAGATCTGTGCAGAACAGAGTCGGAAAAAATGGATCAGTATGAAAACTGTGTAATATTCCCTACCACAAAGATTTTTCAAATTATTATTTTATCAGCTTGATAAAAAGAAGTCCTTTTACATAAATAGCCTATTGTACATAATAAAAATAAGCCAGAGAGGAAACGGGAAAAAAAATCTTTAGAATTTGGCAATCATCTGAAAGCCACTTAAAATATGCAAGTGAAAACATAAGTGTACAATTACAGAAATTAAACAGCTTCTTCAGAGTCAAAAATGCAGTTCATACTGTCATCCTTCACACGAAGTTGCAAACAGCTGAAATTATGGTCCTTTAGAAGGCCGTTATCCCTGTTTCAAGGAGAGTGTCTACTAGGTAAATCCAGAGAACTGTTCCAGCCTGAACTACTCTGATGCTGTCTTCTCAAGTATGTACCTACAGTGCAATGCAATGAAGTACCACAGAATTAATACAGTTTTTCTGCAAGGACACAGATGATTTCATAGGATCACTTATGATTCTGAAAACAAGATTAGTTTTTTTTTTTTTCCTTCAATTTTATACAGAATTAAAATTCCCTAATATTTATGAAAATATTTCATACAGTTAAATATTTATGGTTTATCATTAAAATGGTATATAACAAGAGTGAAGCTGTACAAAATTCAACTGAAAAAGTTATTTTACCTCTGTATTCAGAAAAAAAAACATGTACTGTCTCTTTTAAGTGATATCTTTTTCTCTCCAGTGGGTTTCACAAGGTAATTCTATTTATTGCTAATTCAATTACTTCTCATACTAAAAATAGTGTATTACATTTTCCTGAAGGCTTCTGTAGTGCAGACTGCCAAAAGCACTATCAAATGTCCTAAAGCATTTACTATAAAGTTAAATGCAGTAATTTATGCTCTTATATTCAGTATTAAAACTCTGTTATTGCTCTTTTATTTTCTTGACCCTTCTTAACCTTGTGAAGGTTATTGATCAAGAATTATATTGGTGAGCCAAAGAATTCTGTTTTCAGACATCTAAGACACCATCAAGCAAATTCAGATTACCAGATATACTCACAACTTTTAAGCTGAAAAAATAACTTATTAAATATTATTAGATATTTCAGACTATCTCTTTCTCATTTTATTGACTAACTCCAATCAAATAAAATAAGATCTTTGCATTCCTTTACTAGATGAACTAAGAGTTGATATGCAGTACTGCAATTTTTTATATCTTGGGTGAAAACATCTGAAAATGGGACTTTAATATTAATGTTAAGAACTGATTAAAAGTCCCATTTATATTAATACTGACTTAAAAATCCCATTTATATTAATACTGACTTAAAAAAAAAACTAATTAAACTATATTTATTTTCTGCACTATTGTAGAATTATATATCAAATACACGTTTCTGAACCAGATCTATATTTTTACATGTAAGCATAGGATTTATAATTCATATTTGCCCACCTTTTAGATAACTGCTTCTGAGACTATGAATATGAGTTTTTGAAATATTGTTTACTTTTCCCAAAATGTGCTAGCTTTCACAAAAAGATTTTAACTTATCCTTTGTGAAATATGCAATACAGGATGCAACATACTCAAACTAAGTTTATTACATGAATATTAATTTTCTGCACTATTGTAGAATTATATATCAAATACACGTTTCTGAACCAGATCTATATTTTTACATGTAAGCATAGGATTTATAATTCATATTTGCCCACCTTTTAGATAACTGCTTCTGAGACTATGAATATGAGTTTTTGAAATATTGTTTACTTTTCCCAAAATGTGCTAGCTTTCACAAAAAGATTTTAACTTATCCTTTGTGAAATATGCAATACAGGATGCAACATACTCAAACTAAGTTTATTACATGAATATTAATTTTCTGCACTATTGTAGAATTATATATCAAATACACGTTTCTGAACCAGATCTATATTTTTACATGTAAGCATAGGATTTATAATTCATATTTGCCCACCTTTTAGATAACTGCTTCTGAGACTATGAATATGAGTTTTTGAAATATTGTTTACTTTTCCCAAAATGTGCTAGCTTTCACAAAAAGATTTTAACTTATCCTTTGTGAAATATGCAATACAGGATGCAACATACTCAAACTAAGTTTATTACATGAATATTAAATGTAAATAAGGATACAAAATGATATATGAAAAGAGGAACAAACTCAAAACTTTTTTTTTCCCTTCCTCACTCTCTGCCCCAACATATTTCTGAAGCTATTGCTTAGCCTTATTTTTCCCTGTAAACATTTTTTAAGAGCCCTTTAGTAAGTGCTATTTAACAATACTTTAATAAGCAGAAGAAAAAACCATCAGATCAAAGCATGCCAAGAGAGGGAGGTGTTTAAATTGAAAATACGCATGCAATAGCTTTAATTTTATTACATTTTTTTCTAGTTTTAAAACTAGTAGGAAAAAAACTTTTTTTTTCCTATTTCTAGATATTCTGTTAATAAAGTCAGTGAAAGTATAAATGATTGTTATTGCTATTAGCTTCATAATCTCATGAACGTAACAGGATTTTAATGTTAGTTTACTGCTTTGGGCTAAAACAAATTTTAAGCGCCAAATACAATTTCAAATAGTGACAATGTCTACCATCAGTTCTATCCATGTAACCATGTATCCATGTATCTAACTTGAACTAGATGATTATTGTTCATACCATAGAAACATCTGTAGTCTAAAGGTCAGTTGGACAAAACAACGAAATAGCCTAAGGCATTTGTTTTTTTCTCTTTGATTTTTATTACTTTCAGCCCGTGAGAATTATTCTGTGTGCTCAGAAAAAAATCTTGTCTCACATAATTCAGCTATTACTCTTTACTGCTGCAGTAATATAGACACCATGTGCTCCTTAGGACATGTGATCTTTCAGTTCCAGTGTTAGTCTCTCACTCCAACCACAAATGGTACCTGATTCACTGGACAGAAATTCAGCACATACTTCAAGACATTAATGCTAGGTGTTAACCTAGCATTAATTAAACCTAACCTAAATTAACATAGTAGTATTATTGCCAGTTACTTACTAGATACCTAGATATTAATATGTCTATATACATATATATATATATGTATGTATAATGAGAGAGTGGGGTTCACATTAAAATACTATCTATGTTTTCCTTTTTATTAGATTAGGCTGGTAAAGAACTGGACTCCCATTTAATTTGCTTAATCAAACATTCACTATCGAGCTTTAGCATCGGTTTTCATTTGCAAGACACAAACACAAAAACATTCAGGTTCTTTAATTTTTTTTGCCTAGGTTTCCTTTCCTTATATAAACTATTTCTTAAACTTTTCCTGATTAGCTGGAGAATGACTTCCTTAAAAGTTTGTCCTTTACAGACGTATTTTTACCTAGGACATGACCAGTAGCATTGGTGAGATATTTCTCTCATAATATTCTATTTATGGGATAGTGAACATCATCTTGAGATAAGTTATTCTGCTTAAAGAAATGTAAATTTTTTTGTAAGAGATGACAAGAGACTTTGGTTTATTTTTACATATTAGTCCCATTATCATGAAGTAAGAAATAAACTTTTCATCAAGAGTTCAAGTGGTTCCTAAGCAGTAGATGCACTATGCTGGTTGTGAATTAATCTGATTTTTATGAACATCTTCAGCTAAATTTTAGCTTGGGCCATCATACCTGGCTACTTGGTGTCACTGTCGTCATGATACTATGTTTTCCCAACTACTAAAGTTAATATATGTCATTTTGATCTGACAGGAAAGAATTTCATAGCATCCTGACGCCTTCCAGATTTTTAAGAATTTGCTATTTCAGGGAGCCTGATAAACTGTGGGGGACTGGCTGGTACAGGGGGGTGCCCTGGGCCCATCCCTGAGTAAAAGATTTAGAGCAAGGCAAACAGGAAGAAGGTAGCCAACTGGCTAGAAAGATTAGAGCAAGATAAACAGGAAGATAGCCAGAGGGACTGGCTGGAAGAAAACAGCCGGGATAAACAATGCAGAAGTTATCTCTTCCTTGCACCTATCTGCCAGTCAGCGAAATACACATTTGAGTCTGAAGTGCTCAGTGTATAAAAGGACAGTGCTAACGCGAAATAAACGGAGCTTGATGCTAACTCATATTGAGTCGTCTCTTGCTTCCACAAGCCTGCCTCCCACAATTAACTAATTATATTCAATTCCATATTCCTACACATTATAACATACTGCAAGATAAAATTATTTAGAAGATCCTTAACTCATCTTAAACTATTTTTTTCTATCTCTACACCAAAAAGTCTAAAATTTTGAAATAAGTTGAAATACTAATGATTTTAATTTCACTGAATCACCAAACTGGATACCAGAGTAAAGTATTTGTACAAGTTACATTAAAAAGAATTTAATCATGTTTATACATTATCAGAAAAAAAATCTCATTATCAGAAAAATCTCATTTGTACACATTTCTGCAGAAGTGCTTTAGCTTTGAAAAGTAGAGAAGCACTTTTCATACCTCAAAATACTTTGAAAATTAAAAAATCTTGTTGGAGACAGAGTCGTGATAAAAAACGTGATGAGAGTTGAAAACTTCACATAGTTTGCATAGTTTAATCCATTTGTTTGTTTACTTAAATTCTTTGTATTTTTTCCATCTTCTTATTAAAAAAAAAAAAAGTTGAGAAGGATTTTTCTTTTTCCTTTTTTTTTTTAAATAACTCCTCTAGCTTTTTGTGACCCCTTGTAAATTACAATACTACAGTTGGAATAATGATACATTGTATATATTTACAGAGGCACCCTCGGATACAGATATCTCAGCAATACTATGACAGGTATTTCCAGTCATTTCAGGTGTATTACAATCTTGAGCAGAAACTAGACTGAACTAACATAGCGGATATAAACCCTTTCAAGTTTTGAATTCATCCAAGAGCTTGCTGTTATGTTAAGTAGTCATGTAGAATACAGGACACTGAAATATCTAAAAAAAAATAAATGAACAAAAACCATCTTGATTAACAACAGTGAAAAGCAAAGGTTAAAATCTTCAGAACTGCCGGATGCATAACATTGAATAGCTAAAATGTTACAGACATCCCATAAAATATTGCAGTCTGTCAATGGAGATCCAGCACTGAGCACCACATCCACAACTCATACTCGACTCATACAGCCAAGATTACTAAATGAGCACCGAATATAAACGAAGCTGTGTGGGCAGTCTAAGTAACCCTGATCAGAAACAATATTGGTTAATGCCGGTAAGATGACAAGGTAAAGCCTGCACGTTATTTTCACCAGTATCTATCTTCAGGTCTGTTCTACAAACCACGTATCAAACCACAGGGACTTGGCCCATTGGTCCTATTTTTATCTACTTTTCTATTGGAAAGGAAACATAGCTTATCAATATTGCTAGAAAAAACAGGAGCAACAACAATCTTTCTCTTCCCAAATTTATTATCAGTTTCAGGTAATTGTGTTAGATCAATCTTATATCCACAAAATATATTGGTTTTAGCGCTGTCAGTTTTCATTCAAAAATGGAGCATAAGTTTCCTAAACAGACAGGTAAAGGCAAATTGCTTTATTTTACCTATTCAGCATTTTATTGTGTTTGCATTGGCTTGCTGCTCCAGCTGCATAGATAATGTTGAAAAAAAATCTGTAACATGAAATACCTCTTATATTAAATAGATTATTTCAAATAAATATTTTATATTTGCTGATAAAATGAGAAAAATGAAAAGTAAACAAATTTTATTGCTGCTATCAAAAATATATTTAAAGTACTTTTCAAATTATTTTTCTTGAATAACAAAACTTGTTATTCACGAAGGAAAAAAAAGAAAGAAAATAAAAACAGAGAGAACTTACAATCTCCCAATGTGTTTAACAGGTGTGCTTATGATTATGTCAATATATCATAGAATGACCTAAGTAGTAAAAGAATAAAAGAGAGGCAACAAGGCCCTTGGACTGCGCATGATGTATTCCAATGCTTTGAAGAAATGCAGATTAAGACAGAGGAATGGTAACTGTTTGCAATTGCTCCCCGAGAATGTTTAAGATTCCAAAGAATTTCAAGAATACATACATGATGTATGTACCAGAAGAACAGGGAATAGACTAACTCAGGACATTATCATAACAGACATTTTAGTAAACAACTAGAGCTTGAGGCAAATCTTTGAACAGAAGTTCAAGCATCAGTAAATTAACAAGAGAAAACTGGTGCAATATAGATATGACAGGATATTTTTTATTTCTGTTTCAGCATGCTATATTTAGATGTTCAGGCTGCTATTGTCATGTCAGGATGTATAAATGCATATGACATTGTTTATCAGCATTTTAGAGAAAGACTTGGAGAAATATTTTATGACCAAATATGCAAAATATGCAAAATATTTTTAAGCAAGCTGAAAAAAAAAACCTAAATGACAGATTTTCTACAGAAGAACCTTTCTCAGTATATTTCCTAGAGTAACAAAATATTTTTAACCTATGGCTAATGTGCTAAAGAAGCTTTTGCTTACTTAGAAAATGCGTTGTTTTAAAGTAAAGTCAACTATGTCTTCTAATTCATTTAGTAGTAGTAAAGTCAACATTGGCAGTTAAAGAGGATAATGTTTTGGAATGATTTATGTAAATCAGAAGAAAATTGGTTAAACTGGGTCAACAAAAATGTTAAACATCCATTTGATGATGCTACCTAGTATAATAAAGAACAGGAATTCCTTTCCTACATAAAGGAATGAAATCATTCCTAAGACTCCAGCTAAAAATGCATAAAGAATTTCATGAATATCAATATCTGAATTTCTATTATATGTAGTCCTGGGTATCATAGCCTTCTTTTAGTTACTTTTCATTAAGAGCCAGCTATCTAGTAGCTAAAGAGGAAATAATTTCCTTTCATTGTCTTGGAATTAATTTAATACAGTTTCAGTCTAATGCATTCATTTCTGTTATGTACACCGTATGTTTTGTGCATATGGATAACATTTTGCCTTCTCATCAGAGAAATATATAGCATAGGATCTGGTTCAAAATTAAGACATCTAAACGTATGTGTCTATGTAGAGGTATTTTTACATCAGCTAGTATTCCCAGTTCTCATTTTTTTTCTCAATGGAGAATTAATCAATGTAACCAGTGAAGTGCAGAGTGAGATACAGCTGAGGAGATACTACCACAGATGATTACATAGCTGCTTAGCATCATTTTGGATGCTCTAAGATTCCTAAGGCATCTATATAGGTTATATTCTTATAATTTACCGAAGATCCTTATATAACAGTGGCCTCTTGAATGACACTAGATGCCTATAAGTGAGCAACTGGATTTTGCTCTCAGTGTCTGTTTTAGACATTCCTGAATCAGCATATTCATTCGGGATTTTAACACTGGTGTAGCCAAATTAGTATGAACTATTTTCAGCACAGTCTTGGAATACAAACTACCTGTCCTTAAAGACTCTTCAGGTCATTTTTGACTCTACTGATAAAAGCTTTTTAATAACTACAGCTGTTATTTTTTAACTCCTATTAATATCAGCTATACAACTAAATGCTTCATAGTTTTCTGAATATACTTGAACTACAGTATCAGATATTTAATCTTTCACATAAAATCTCTGTCGGAATCATTCAGAAAATGTCCAGAAGAAATTCCTATGTGCATAATACACACCAGAATCGAAGTTTCCTATGTAAACTGCTCTTTTAAGAGCCATGGCATCTCGAGTCATTAACAGTAGTGCAGCAACTGGATCCAGAACTATTTTTGTTTGTTTATATATCATATCATCACATCAAATCTGCTTCTTTCAGTACTTAGTCTATAATGAGCAACACTGTGTCAGTTCATTCAGGAACAGTATGTCAATCACAGCATTCTTGTCCTTGAGCTATATTAGCTGCTAGCAAAATGGAAGATTTTCTCTTCACAGTTTATTGGCTATGTGACCAGAATAATTAGGGATTTTTTCCTTTTATTTAGTACATCTCTTTCTAAAACTTATTTAATTAATATTCTTATATGTCAGGGGTTTTTTGCAGATTTTTCATGGGTCAGGCAAAACAGTGTTCTCTCAACCTATAGAGTGATATAAAAGTGGATATGTCCACTTTGAACACAGGATGTAAAGCAGCAGGGAGGAAATATGCTTAACAGCAAAAACATTTTGAGCACAGTTCCTGCAGCAGTCACTGTCTCTTAAGTCTTTTAGTCTGGAACTAATAAATCACCTAGATAGATAGATGGAAAGTGTTTTTAAAGAAGTTACCACTGGTAAAGTTTGGGTGTTAAGAGTATTCAAAGTAAGCAGCATGAAAAATTCAATGAGACTTTCATTTATATAATTGGGCTGACACATGGCAAATGAAATCTAATGTTGACAAATACACAGCAATGCATAATGACAGGAAAATACAGGCCTTAAATGTAAGCTAAATACTGTTTTTTTAAAAACTATCTTAAAGTAGCTCTTAAACTGGTAGCAAGATGTGTGAAAGTTACTTTGGCACTACACTGAGTGGCCTACAGTAAATATAATTTTTGACATTATGGAAATAAATAACTTTCTTGAATAGCAATTAAATATACTCATTTCCCAAAAGAAATGTATCATACAGTCAAGTTGTAATAATAGCTACAGATAAAAATAGGAGAATTATTCACTTGTGATGTGGCTTTCACATTATTAGTCACATTTCTTGGAATATTTATATTTTTGTAACCACTAGGAAAATTCTATATTGTTATTTCCTTTCAGTGTCCACTTTTGGAATGAAGTAACTTCTATTCTGGAGGACATTGAAAGAATTTTGCTTGGTGACCATTTTTCAAATTGTGGCTCACTGCTCAAATATTAGATACATCTCCCCACTGAGAAAGGAATATGATTCAGTTTATGACTACAAATAATTTTCATTTAATATTTCCTAAAGACAGTATTTATTTTGGTGGAGGAGAAACAGAAGCTCAGAATGACCAATATACTTGAGTATATTTTTCCTTTTTCCTTGGTTTCAGGGAGGTAAGAGTAAAAAACAGTAAAAAAAAAAAGGAAAAAAAAAGTCTAAGGTTTTCCTCAGGAAGAAATAGTAACTGGTAATGATTTTTTCAACAAAATTATAGGCTTCAGTACTGTGTGCTGAAAGTTTCTTTTTAGTGGGTTAATATAAAAACTTCAGCACTTTGATTATCTGTGTACAAAGATGGTTTCTCCTCAGTTTGATAGACAGGTACATTCAGAGTTAGTGGCACTTTGTAGAGAAAATTACACTTGCATAAATGGATAGAAAATGCATAACATAGTGGGTTGTGATTTAAGTCAGCATGCATTTCTAATAGAATCCAGAGATTCCTGATAATCAAACTGATTTGCTTGTGATGTAAGAATTAAAGAGTAGCAGTAATAATATATCAGGAGAAAGTTAAAGCAAATCAAGCTTTCTTATAGCTGTTTGTAACTGTAATATAGGCAATTTTAGTGAATTATACCTTTCATTATTCTTAAAGTATATGAAATTCAATTTACATGTAAAATTTACATATGCATTTACATATGCAGTACAATGCTTGTTAAAGAAAAAGAAGTTAATATAAAAATTATAAAGAAAAGGAACACAGAGTTACACTCTGGTCCACAGAGTTACACTCTGTTCTTGAAATACTGCACTGCAGGTAAGTGAATGAATATGCAATTAACTTCAGCATTTATTTCAGTTTTTTGTTTTGTTTTGTTTTGTTTCAATTCTATATACACTTGCATTGACAAATACACACACAAAAAGAAAGCAAATGACAGCATTTACCATCTGTTCCTCCATGCAGCTTTTCTACCTTTGTACCCAACTTCAGCATTATCCTATTCCAAATGCCTCTGCCACTCCCCTGTGAGCAGTTCTGCATGCGCAGTAGTGATCTGCTTGGTAACAGCCAAAACCTACAAATATTTGTTCCCCAGGTTAGAAGAGCCTTTTTCAAACAAGTTTTTAATGTCTCATAACACTGGAACAGGCTGCCTGGAGAGGTTGTGGAGTCTCCTTCTCTGGTATCTTCCACACCTGTCTGGATGTGACCCTGTGCCACGTGCTCTAGGTGTTCCTTCTTTGGCAGGGGATTGGATTAGATGATCTTTAGAGGGCCCTTGCAACTTCAACTATTCTGTGATTCTGTAACCATCTTGGGTAGCCTATTCCAGTGCTCTGTGTTGCGGTTTGATGGGAAGGGCAAATTAGATAAAAGATAAGTCTCCCAAGTTAACTGAAAATCTAGAGAGCATGCGCAGTGAGGACTGGTGTTATAATGAGATTAGAAGGAAAAGAAACCTGAGCAAAACCCATGAAACGGAAATAATCTGCCACCATTGTTGGCCCAGCAACAGACATCACAGTATGTGGCCCATCAGCTGTGTGGCACCACCTACTCTGTAAGGAGTAGAACAGAGATTGGCACGGTGTCACCACTCAACTCCACCCTCCATTCACTAGATTGTGTTGCCTAGCGAATACTGGAGAAGTAGATTCCACACATACCAGCTATCCTGGAATTGGTAACTGTCTCTCACCTCAAGCAAGCATCTGCAATGCCAGAACTTCTGTTAGGTTCTATTTTTCTCCAAGTCCCCGAGCTTCTTGAGCAATTCTCTCACACTCTGTCATTCTCACAGTAAAGAAATTCTTCCTCACATGGAGGTGGAACCTCCTATGTTTCAATTTGTACCCATTACACCTTGTCCTGTCAGTGGCCACCACCGAGAAGAGTTTGGTCCCACCCTCTTTACATTCTCCCCTCAGGTATTTGTACACATTCACAAGATCCCCTCTTGCCTTCTCTTCTCCAGGCTAAACAGGCCCAGCTCACTTAGTCTTTCCTCTTATGATGTTTGAGGCCGTTAGTCATCTTTGTTGCTCTATGCTGGACTCTTTCGAGAAACACCACTTGTACTGGAGAGTCCAGAGCTGCACACAATACTCCAGGGGCAGCCCTACCAGTGCTGAGTAGAAGGGGAAGATCACTTCCCTTGACCTGCTGGCAACACTCTTCCTAATGCAGACCAGGATCCTCTTGGCCTTCTTGGCCATGAGGGCACATTGCTGACTCATGGTTAACCTCTTGTCAACCAGGACTCCCAAATCCCTCTTCACATGGCTGCTTTCCAGCAGGTCAAGCCCTAATCTGTACTGGTGCCTGGGATTATTCCTCCCCAGGTGCAGGACCCTGCACTTGTCCTTGTTGAACCTCATGAGGTTCCTCTCTGTCTAGAATCTGTCTGTAGAAATGCAGGAATCAATTTTGTTTCAACCAGATCAGAAATTTGTCTATATAAATCTGCCATTCTATTTCAATTTTAATCAAGGCAAGATTTTATGTCTCCATTTGATGTTACTCACAGTCAGAGGATTGATACACTTCAAAACAGTGTTTGAAATAGCTTTTTGTTATTTCTTCAACCTAATAAAAATCCTGTTAGAGGTCTTTCATGTTGCTTTTTGATGACATTTTCAGAAGAAGTCTTGAAATCTGAATTCATCACTTTGGGGGAAATGACGTTTTGAATTTGGCTGGTAGACATCAAATATCTATGTTTCTCCTAAATCGTTGTTTAAAGGTGAAGCATTATGTGCAGTAGGTCAAGAAATAAAAGCATCAATAATGTTACAATGCCCAAAGGGAAGATACAAGGCTTTACATTTGAGGATAGAACGAGCACAAAGGCTGCTGAAACACTTTCTTAGGCTTTTAAACCATTTTGCACTAAATACAGTAATTACTTTGTACAGATTATAGACAGACATTTCTATTTGCTGCTTTAGAAAGAGAATTCCATTTTTACATCTAAAAAAAGTAACTTAGATCTTAGATCGATTATTTATCTTAAAATTGATAAAAATTGTTAAGAAAAAATGGCTATATGTTGTAGTTTTTTATGTTCTTAATTAGTTGATCTTTCTACTGCTTCATGACAAAAGTTTTCTGTACCTTTCAAGAACGATATATTCTAATACCTGTTTGCTAATTTAATTTCTAACTACTTTTTTTAAGGCAAATTTTGTATTGCAAAAGTGTCTAACTACATCTACAGATGTATCTGTGGGAATGGTTCTGCATAATGCTTATATTTTAAAAGATTTATTAGCTTGTAACTGCTGATATGCCCTGTGATGTAGAATGCAGGCAGAGTACCTAATATCAGAATGCATTTGACTTTTGTGTATGACAGACGTGGAAATACTGTTGGCTAGGAGCATGAAGAAAATGTTAGCCCAATGTCAAAGAAATAACAGACACTTTTCAATGCCGTCCATTTTCATTTTTCAAAATCTTCTAATCAACTCAGCTGAGTTAAACTGCTTGACCATTCCCCAAAGCTAAAATTTTTATCAGACATAGAAAGCAAAAACATCACTGGCAAAATTGTTTATGAATATATATAATTTATTTTTGCATACCTTTGCTTTCCAAACAGACTGTATAAATATTTGTGTGCTGCTTATGAATTGAAACCTTTGCAAGCAACAGACAATTCGTACATAGTGATTCATGATTCTTCCTGTTTTCTCCCTATCTTTTAATCTATGATGAAAACTGTCTTTAAATAATCTCTTGTTTTAGATAGAACTTCTCAGATGTAGTTTCAGCACTTGTGGGAAGACACCTTCAGACACCTTCTAATTCTAAGCTCAGTGTAATTTTCCAGTAGGCAAGCAGAAGTAAATGATGTCTAGGTTTTAGAAATGTCATGCACCGTAAATATTTTAGATCAGCTGAGACTAAATAAAATAATATTTGGAAAGATTTTTTCCCTTAAATGCTTTCTACGTATTTTAATTGTCCAAGACTGGCAAATACACTTCAATGCACTGAATACATTTCATCAGTACACTTAATGATAAAATAACCTTACCAGCATATTAATTACAAAATTAATATTAAGAATTAATATTAATTAATATTAAGAACACATATTAAGAATAATAAGAAAATAAATATTAAGAACACAGAATTAATAATGCCTGTTCTTATATATATGACCGACACGTCAACATGTTGATACTCCTATATTGCTCTTTAAAATTGCTTTATTCAGTTTATAATGTAGTTACACAAATATGCATGCCTTGTTGTCATGAGAAGAATATCAATGCAATAATTAAAATTCAGCTTCTATCAAGACTCACATCTTCCAGACGTTTTGTGACTGACCCTAGAAAGTAATGAAAGGATGTTGAAAAAGCTTCATTGTCATAATGTCAGTTAGCACAGCTCTCCATAAAAACTCAGAGGCATGGGTTCTTAGCTTATTTATTTATCAATACGTGCCTCATGAGTTTCTTGATCTTTCTTTACCCACTGCACTAATTTCAATCAATCTTACTCTCTTTGGGTACAAAATTCCTTTAAGCCAGTTGGCTTTATGCCCGTTGGAAGGTCTAATTAAAGCTATAAGTTTCCTCTGTATTTTTGCTAGAATGTGTCAGTCCTGATTCTCCATGTCATTCAGTCAGTGCAACTATTGATTTCTTTGATCAATCAGAAGTGGTGAACTGGAATGAGAGAGATAACTAAACGGAGATTATGGGATCATGTCTCTGGTACTGATTCTGGATCTCATCCTTGCTTAGCACAAGATCAGAGAACTTGCCTCCAGTCTGAATTTGAAGCACATTAGCATGGAATTCTCTCAGAAAGCCATGGAACATATGTGCATCATTATTTCATAATATGTCAGATAAATACAGAGTGAAAATATTTTTTGTCTCTTTCATAGATAACATTTAATTAGTAGTAGTAATATATTTCATACATGGTTTTGTATATTCAGGTAGTGTGTATGGATATGCATGTATACATATACTTTTTTTTTCCCTGGTGAAAATCTGTTGATTTTCACATAAGATCTTTGAGGTTCCTCTACTACCATGCTGTGTACTATACATAAGCAACAAAGAAAACACTCTTTATTTTACAGTCAAAGCTTTATGAAGTATCATGTGACTTTTTAAAATAAACTTTGAAAGTGCTGCTGGCATTTCATGACAATTTTTGTTTAGGTGCTGTTGCTCTGACTAATGGTGTTTTTGTGATTACTTTAGCAGTGTGCATCCTAAGATACTCCTTAGCTGTTTTAGCCTTTTCGTTAATAATTCTCAGACCTTCTCATCTTGGTGCTTCTTTTCATATTTGTAAACCAGAAAAGCTGTTTTACCAATACAGTTTTATCATACCTGAAGGTCTGGTTTTCCAGACTAGAATGTCTTGTGACTTCAACAACATTTCCTTTTACTGCAGTTCAAGATTATCTCTTTGACCATCTACACTCGTTCACCTGCCATCTCCTTTTCCTTCACCGTTTTACTTTTCCCCAGATTCGTGAAAAGTTATGGTTCATAGGGTTTCATATTTTCTACTACGTCAAAAGATCCTTCACCCAGTGACACTTCTGCTGGTTCTCTCTAATATAGCATCCATGCCTTAGCATTATAGTTTCTTTTGATCTAAACACACACACACACACAAAATATAGTTCGTACCCTGCCCCCTTCCAGATCTCTTTCCTCCTATTCCAAAATCCCAAATAGCTGCTCATTCTCCCTCCCTATAATGTCCAGATCATAACACAGGCTGACCAGTAAACCTCTAGTTCTTATGATACCAGTAAACCTCCTGTTCTTATGATGCATGATGCAACAGCTTCCCATAGAAGAAATAGCTCTAGTGAACATCTATTTTTCTGGGATTACAGCTGCAGAAGAGAACATAACTATCCCAGAGGATATGTATTCACAGCTCACCTTGTCCAAATGTGATCGGAGAGCTCAGAGTGAGTTGCCTTGCTAATACCCTTCAATGTACTAACAAAATCAGGGACCTTTCTTAGGAAGGTCAATAGATGGGTTTTTGCAGACTTTGATTTTAAGAGCAGAAGGACCATTTTGCCTAAACTTTTCCTAAATACTGTAAGGGAGACAACCTCAAAAAAATGGTTAAGTTACAAGCAGTAGAAAGTGAAATAGAGTAAGAGACATCAAGAGCCTTAATATTAGTGTAAATTCTACCTAACATGACTTAAATTCTCATCAAACATAATCAGGTACTACCACAGTGCCCCACAAAGAGCTTTGAAAATCTGGAGAAATCAATCACTGACTGCAAAAAATAAAGTATTAAATGAAAATTATATGTGAATCAGAAATCACTTTGTCAGAAATTCATACTTTTTACAAGTCAAATGACACCTCTTCATCAATCCTTCCATTTTGTTTGTATAGCTAGAATGACAAACATTTACTAAATGGTATGCCTTATTCCAAACTGTGAATTGGATTATCGTTTTACTTGTGATTCTGGGAAGTGCTTATGATAAATAAAAAAATAAGTAGATAGATACCTCATTGTATCAATAGTTCTAGCATTCATTTGGCAAGTAGTCTGTAAGGCTGTATTTCTAATTAGTAAATACACAAAGATAGTTAATTTGTGAGTAAAACAATCTCATTAATGATATTAAATTTACGGAAGCATTTGTCATGTCACTGAAATGTCAAAACACATTGTGTTTATTGTTTCAAGAACACCTGCTATCTAGCTAATGTAAAAATCAAAACAAACTCCAGATAGACTGTAAATAAAGGATCAAAGATTGTGATTTTATTTTTGTATGTATTGGAAATATTATACATTTTTTTTTTACACAGAATTATAGGTACATTGAAAACACATTATGTATATTGGAAACAAATATAGGGCTAAAGTGAAAACTTGAAAACAAAACCTCATCTTGTTTTAATCATATTAGACTATCTACTTTCTATTAAATTAACTGTTAGAGGAGAACAATGAAGGTGGATAATTGGCCTGTGCTGAAACAAAGGGTTCTAATTTGTATAGACAGATATACAAAGGAGCATGTGTACCTTTAAATCTTTGAAAGTGGAATCTGTACCAAAATTGCTCTTTGACTCAATTTCTAATTTTCCTGCTTGATGTTACCTCTAGATAATTCACAATTTAATTTAAATAGCTTTAGGCCAAAAGAATAAGATTTTATTTTTATTGTTTTTTTTTTCCCTCCCATGATGGCAGTCTGATCTGAATCTATGTACCTAGCTCGAAAAAGCCAACGTTCACTCAACTGTTCGTTGTGTGAACATGCCCTGCAAGCTCAAATATGCATCCATATATCCATATATATGGATATATATGAACAAAAGTATTTTTTTTAAGTCTGTTACTTTAGTGTTGTTGATGTTTCTCGAGGATTAGGACATCAGGAAATTATATAAGGGTCTGATCTGTTTGAAGACTAAAGTTTAAAAGAGAGATAATAACTTCTAGTTCCTGCAGAAATTTTAAATATCCTGTCAATCTGTCATATCTCATATGTGAAAGGTCATTTCTTATTATTCTGGTTTAGAGATGTACATCCTCCACTTTGGAATCAGCAGTATAAGAGCTGTTGCTGTAAAGCCCACAGATGTTGATCATCTGATTCAGAGTAAACCTGAGCAAGCAATTGTTAAGGATATATTAGCCTCTAGCAGACAGGTATATAGACTGCTGCTGGGTGGCTCTCTGCTACATTTTCATTTCAAATGCTATTATATTTACAGCTGCAGTTATTATAGTTAAAACTACATGTGGAATTCCATTATTAACCCTCTAGTTTAGATGCTTTTTCTTTGGGGGGTGGAATTTTCCCTGTTTCTGGTGCTTTGTCTAAAGTGAGGAAGATTTGGGGTAAAATTCTTCAGCTGTTTATTTTAAGAGACTGAAAGATGTGAACCATTTAATTAATCTGAAAAATCTTAAAGCATATTTAATTACCAGTATAAAAATGCAATAACAAAATCTAAATGACTTCATAATTTTTCATGTGAAAGCACATTTGAGTTAAAATCCACGTAGAAAATCTAAGAAATTTTTAAGGTGAACAAGCAGCCTTCAGAGTTTTCTCATTAGGTCTTAGCTCAGATTTAGAGTAATGACAGTCTGCTCTTTCTAGGAAAATACACCTTGTTGTGTCCGTTTTTCGAATTGATTGAGAAGGAGGTACGCACCATCGATCGTAAGCAGCGTTTAATATCAGGACAATATAGTAGAAAGATAATAACTATTACCAGCTAGCTGGGGTCCGGGCTCATCCCTCGCAGGGGTTCCACCACAGACCCCGAACAGATGATACACGGCGCTTTTATCCCTTTTAGCCCCTCGGATGTTTCCCCCTCCCATTTTCCTGTTCTACAATGTTGACTAAGTTCTATTGCTCAAATGTTCTTAAACATGTTCTAAGAGTACTAAAACATCCTGATAAGCAACATGTATTGAGACATCCTTTTCGTCTGGAGCATCATGGCACGGTCTGTTCTTGGTTATTCATGACGTCTACAAATTTCTGCTACTTGATTAGGTTTTAAATCATTAACCCTTCAACCTGTGTAAAACCCATGTTTTTCTATTTATAATTTGAGACACAAAAGCACTTAGAACTAGGGCAGCCTGCGTGAGGGGAATGTTTTCTTGAGACAGTCTAGCTTTTTTGATGATGCTAATCTAGAATTCTTGACCAAATGGTAGGAAAAGCAAGAACTTTTAGATCTGGCTGCTTTAAAATAAGCCTCTTTTAACTGTGAGGACAACTATTCCACATTTTTCATCATTGTTTTAGAAATGGAATTCCAGAGTTAGTGTGAATCTGTAAACTGAAATTATAAATTATGTTACTTAAGACTTGCTATATTAGAGGTTCAGTTAGGATCAAATTAATGAGCAGCTCTTCATGATAGAAATTTAATTCCTGAAATTCAGTTTATTCTGAGTGTCTTGCTGCCAGTAGAGCATAAAACAGCAGACTACTTGAAGGTATAGGAACAAGATACCAGAGGACACAGTGCTGTACACAAGAATGATTAATTGTTGATAGCAGAACTGTGTAAATGCATAATGAAGGTGATAAACTGATAGCATAGGCGGAGCTGTCTTTGAAGTGTATATACAGCAGAAGTAATTAATTTCACTGGCATATCTACTTCAGAATCTGCTACGCAGTGTTGATCACTCTGATATACTATATTGTACTTCTGCATATGTAAATATTACCTCCTTATCATTAAAGAGAATTGCAATTTAGTATCTGATCTAAGATCTTGGTAATTGTGTTTGCTTAGCTATTCACCTCTAAGATCTGCTTCTTTTATGCGGACACAACAGCTTAGGGTAGAATTTGCCTGTCGGCTCCCAACAGCTAATCACATTACCAAAAGGTTACTTTTTTGTTTGTTCATTTGTTATTTAAGTGCGTATGTAATGTGTCCTGCAAATTACGGCAATTTTTTTATCTTAATATCATATTGCTTATGATCAAGATTTCTACTTTTGTTCTAAAAAAAAGATTTTGCCATTTAATTTTTTTTGTCGTACCTTTAAAACAAGGGAAAAAAAAGTTGCGATATAGGTGTGTAAATTCCTGTTATAATAAATATTTCCCCTAAAAGTATATATCTGATTATCTAAGCATGTTATCAGAGGCATATGCTATGCTAAGTGATTTCCTCTGATTAAAAGGAATGCAGTCAATTTGGAAACCTCTTTTTGTGAAATAGTTTAAGTTTACAAATTTGGTTTCATTTTGCTTCTAATTTTGGATAACATATCTGAACAGCTGAAGTGAATATTTGTTTGGAAGATGAGAAGCTCAGATCAGTACACTGTTTTAGGATAATTTCAGAACTAGAAGCATTTCTAGTGTACACCTCAAGTATATGTCTTAATTTCTTTGTTAACTGTGAAACAGAGTTTGGTCTTCTGAACCCCAGAAAGTTTCCAAATGAGTTTCAACAAAACAGCATTCCCTGTTTTTTGTTTGTCTGCTTGTTTGTTTTTTGTGTCCATATCAAGCTAATTCAAATGGTCCTTAGGATCATTAATTCTACTTTTTATACTTATTGTTGTTAAATTATAATTTTAAGTCTTCCTTAAGTGTAATTCTTATGGGGTATTATATTAGTTCCTGTAAAATACTGCTTTAAAATAGTAAGCAGAGAATAGAATTCTTCTTGTTCCTAATAGACATAGGGTTAGATTCTATTTAGTCACTAATCCGGTGAAACACAACTATTTGTGATAAAACTTTTGAAACAGGATGTAATTTTCACAGAATTACAGAATCACAGAATGGTTAAGGTTGGAAGGAACCTGTAGAGATCATCTAGTCCAATCCTCCTACTCAAGCAGGGACACCTAGAGCACGTGGCACAGGGTCGCAGTCAGGCAGGTTTGGAAGATGTCCAGAGAAGGAGACTCCACAAGCTCTGTGGGCAACCTGTTCCAGTGCTCTGCCATTCTTGCAGGAAATAAGTTCTTCCTCACATGGGGATGGAACTTCCTGTGTTTCCACTTGTACCCATTACCCCTTATCCTGTGACTGGCCACCACAGAGAAGAGCCTGGCCCCATCCTCCCTACATTCATCCCAAAGTGTACTTGTACACTTTGATCAAATCTCCTCTCAATCTTCTCTTCACTAGGCTAAACAGGCCCAGCTCGCTTAGTCTTTCCTCATAAGATGGATGCTCCAGTCCCTTAATCATCTTTATTTGTTAATTTTAGGTAACTCTGTCTTATCTGTCTATCTGAAACTTCAAACATTGTTAACTATACTGTTGTAACCCTGTCTGAATTTCTCTGCAGTTTGAATTTCAGTGGAAGAAAGCAAATAGATTAGTTAAATATATTCAAAAAATCCTTGAACAATTGTTCTAATGAAATAATCGTTCCTGCTACTATACTATATGTATTTTGTGCATTTCTGCTCTTTTTTTTTTTATTGCAGAAAAATGGAGGCACAATTTAAGTGTAAAGCCAGTCTGCATTTTGTCCTTATGCCTGCTTGGAGTGACTTCTGTGACATCAAGATGAGGTGTTCTGACAGTGAATTTGATGTCAGGACTGGGAGAGGAGTATGACTTCAGCTGGAGGAATAAATAGAAGCAGATGAATTCTTATGAAATAGACCCCTGCTTCGATAAAAATGTATTTGTTAAAAAGGAACAGGAAAAGAAAAAAGCAAGAGAGATGTGACATATTTAGGTTGATTTTTTCCTCCAAACATAATGCTCTTTAATATTCAAGATGTATCTAAATCTTGCTGATTTTTGTAACCTTTTCATGTAACTCTTAACCCATTACAGACACTTAATAACTTTTTAAGGAGCCTTCAATATTTATCTTGACCATTATGATAGCCACTATTTTCATATCCACTATGCCCATCTGGTCTTCCACATAAAGTTAGTTAAGAAGTAATACCCAAGCCATTCTCCCTAATTCTATGAATTATTCCTTCAGGTCTTGTGTTATATCTTGAACAGGGCTATAAGTATAACTAAATACTGATCTGGAAGGCAGCAGAAGTCAAAATGTGGAAATACAAGATGACATTTCTCTATATCTTTCTTTGTACGTATATTGGATGAACATTCCACAATCAGATATAAAAAAAATAAAGTCAATCTTATTTCAACTTAGAATGTCTATCTGTTCAAAAATAACACGATGAATTATCATATTATAGTACAATAGAAATCTGAAAAGGTTGTATAAAAAAGCAAAATATGAGGGAAAAAAAGAAAAAAATAATAAGAGAAAGACAGGAGACTTTACTGTACACAGTGCAGTACCTTACCATACATAGTGCAGTACTTCACAGAGTTCCTGCAGCACTGTCAGTTTCATGATCAATACATCATTGATCCCCAGATTTATATTGTTGAAAATCACTTTTTGACCAAAGTTAAATTTAAATCACAGGATGTAACAATACAAAAACCTTCCAAAGCAGCAATCCTTCTCATTTCTACCAATAATACTTCAATTCTCTTCACTAATCTCAACTGTACTGGCAGAATATCCTGTAAAAAAAATCAATTTTCTCAGATAAGGTTGCTAGCCTACCTGCTGAGACAAAAACTCATAGTGAAATTTCTTGACAATATGCAAATAACATTGTAGATTGTTTGATATTTATTGCTATGAAAATTCTGTCTTATTTAATGGACCATGTCTTGCTACCAAAAAAAAAAATCAGGAAAATACCATCTTCCGTGATGAGGTTCTAACTCCTTTGCTCCTTTGAAAATGTTTTTAATCAAAGTATTTTGAATACCTTAATTACAGTAGCTTTGAATGTGACAATTTCTTTTCAATGAGAGTGACATCAATGAGAAGAAAGTACTGAGCAGGAAGAAGTTCAACTGAGGATATGATAAAACAATGACTATATTGTCATCCAAAGTTCTATATGTGAAGGCAATAAAGAAAAGAAAACCTTATATTCAAGATGCAGAGCTGACATGTTCTGGCAATGTTTCAGATAAGAAGAAAAGGAAAATCCAAGGTAGTACTGGTGTTGGGGAGAGAACTGGGATGTATTGTTGCTTTAATAATTAAACATCTTGGTTCACTTGCAGGAGGTAAGATGGGATGAAAAAAAAATGCTTAGGTCTGATTCTCCTCTTCAAAGATGGCCAGGCTCAGGGCTTTCCCCTCTTTCCCAGCACAGCACAATCTGTCCTTGTCCATGATGCCACAGCGGTGCCATCTTCAGGCCCCCCGGGGTCCTGCCCCGCTATGGGTCCTTCTGGCCAGCAGCATGCAGCACGTGACCGTAGGGACCATAGGGAACGGTCACCCTCACGTGTTGGTTCCCAATATTTTGATTGCAAAATATAGTGACATTAAATTCTTCCCATAAGTTCAAGATATGTTGTTGGAATGTTCAAAGTCTGACAATCTGCAAGTTATCAGCAAAGACAAAGGCATCACCCCTGTTTTGATAATTATTCTTTTTCTTACTATTATTTTTTCCGTATTTTTGTTACAGCTTTCATGTTGAATTATATATAAACAAAAATTCTAAAAGTATTCATTGTGTATTATATACACACATACATTTCTCCTGGATATTTTTGTTTGTTTTAATATGTAACATACTGCATGCCCTGAAAGCTCTGGCCTTCAGGCTTTCCACAGAGAGAAAAAAAAAGAAAAAAAGAAGAAACTCCCTTGTATACAATAAGAGCCAAATGAGCATGTTAGCAATGCATAGATAACTTTTTGTCACTAACCACAAACAAATGGTTTCTTTCATTTCAAGTCAGATATAATCTGTTCCCACAGTGAGAGCAATCAAGTAATATTTTGTAAGTTAATTTCATGCAAAAAAAATGTACTGTGATAAGCACTTAATAAGACAGAACACAGATCTCTTTGAATTTTATGAAACTGCAAGTAATTTTGATGGTAAGAGTCTAAAACGTGTGACCTAGTCACAAAATTCTCTCGTCTCCCAAGTGTCTATGTGAGAATACCACATTGAACACAGGAGTGTTAAACAAAAAGTGCTATTGTAGGCCATCAACCTTTTACAGAAAGGCTATTGTATCCATAGCAGTTAAAGAACAGTGTTTCTCAATGATACTGAATTTTGCCCGCCACCCCTTATCCTAAACTAAACAACAAAACATTAGCTTCGCTTGGTCTTTCGTGATGGAACTCCAGGGCCCAAATAAGTTTTTTGTGATAAATTTCACTAATAAGTGGGAAACTATAATGATGTCATATACTGAACACTTGTTTTCCAAAGCTCATTGTCCACAGAAAACAAGCATTCTGCACCATCTTTACTGATTTACACTTCCTTGTGTAGCCTTGTGTAGCAGAACAGATTCAAAACAGTGGGATTCTTTCTACGGCATTATTGAACATAGCCTGGCATGTTATCAGGGCAGAAGACATGAAGAAAAATTTTTTGATTCATTCTGATGAATCTGATTCATTGCTTTGCCCTTATCTGTAATTACCTCATCTGATTACATCATAACACTTATCACATCTTAACATCTTATCTCGCCTGCATAGATAGAGATGTTAATGGTTTTTAAAAGGCACACTTTTATTTCACTGAGTTCTTTAATTAAAAGGTCCTTATCGATGTTGTATGGTTTCCTCTGTCCTCTATTATTTGTCATTCCCTCTCAAAAACCTAATTTAATATTTCCTCTATTTTTTTAATAGAAATTATTCAGTTTGTGGCCATTTCCTTTCATCCTATCGCTGACTATCACTGAAAAACTGACCTCATCCTCCTCACTCTCTCCCTTAAGATACATACACACTGATTAGGTCCTCTCTCAGCCTTCTCTTCTTCAGGCTGGACAGGCCCAGCACAGGGAACAATATAATTTTAGACAATATATATTTGCAGAAGATTCTTTCTGTTATCTATGTACCTCTTTCTCTGGCATTTTGTTTAGTGCCCTTTTACCTTAGTTGGATATAATTCCTTTGTCATCATCTACACTGTGGCTACCCTGCCATTTCTAAATATCACTTATGTCTCACCTAACTACATACTGTGGATATATGAGCTGCAGGTAAGATGGGACATCTAGAGATCTGAGAATTATCTGGGAGATCATTTAGCACCATGAAAAGCCCCTTCTAGTAGTTATCTTTTGCAAAATGCAACTTTCATATGATAAAACCCTGTTGCCAAACCCCTGTAAGAGCTCAACTAGCTGTTGCTTTTTAGTGTTCATACTACGTCATTGCAGAAGGCATTTCTGAAAAGCTGACATCTATGGATTTATGGAAAGAAAAAATGGAGAACTCACAACACTAAAAATCATTACTGTTATGTTACACTGTTATGTTACATTATGTTATGTCCAATATCATGGCTAGAATCAGTTTTGTTTTGTTTTGTTTTCTGGGGACAGTGAGAGAGTGCAGAACAGGATGATTTTTCAGGAAATATGTTTATTTTCTGTGTTTAATTTTCTGTTCAGGAAATCTGAGAATGTCAGCAACAGCTGGAGGACTGTTTTATCATCTGGATATCAGATAATAAACAGATTGCTGACACTTAAACATCTAGGCTCCCTGTACCCAAATGCATCCTCGATTGTTGCCTTTTAATGCATCCTCCACCCATTGTAGCTATCGTATCTAACATACTTTCCACAATCCTTTCTTTTCTTTTCCACAATCCTTTCCTTTCAACATCCTTTCCACAATCTATAGGCCTCACAGGCCTATAGATATATAGATATAGATATATAGGCCTCAAGATATATCCTGAGACAAATAAAGTCTTAGTTCTTTATAGTAAAGAGACCTTAGTTTTTCATAAGCTTATGCCTGTAATGGTAAAGGTTAGAAAGCACACTTTGAGATTATGTTTATTATTGCATAAGAGAAGTAAATTTGCCAACTTTAGGAAGAAGATGAGGTAATGGAAGGGAGACATGCTTTGAAGGAGGGCGCTTAGAAGAATTACAGAAAGATAGCAGTGGAAAGCCTTGATATCACAAGCACTATAGGTAGGAGAGTGTGTAGGCATCCACATGTCACATACAGTCAATTCACATCAATGGACAATATCTGGGTACAGTTTTTGAGCTAAAAAGGCATACTTAAATAATGGGTGAGACATCACACTCTCATATCCATATTTTGTGCCGAGGTGATGCAACTGCCTGCCTCCAAAAATACAGCAAGACCTACACTAATGTGTCATGTATATCTGCTCTATACGTGTGGAAAGTTGTTATAGTGTGAGAGTATTGATGTCAGCGTTGATTTGGAGAAGGTGACTTTTCATTGCCTTTCTTCCTTCATGTAGTCAATATTTCAGACTGGTGTACACTTCTTTGATTTCATTTTGCCTCAGACCAAGATAATCAGAAATAGCCTAAAAGTCACTTTACTCCTTCTACCAAGGGCGAGATACTCCTTTAGAGAGGTCCTGATTCACTCCAGGAGGAGGTTGCCACAAAAGGGCAATTCCTTTCTCAGCACTACAGGAGAATTAAAACCCCAATAGCTGCTAAACTTGATTCATGCTCCAAGATAACTCTGGATTAAGAGTCTCTGAACATTTTCTACAAAGAACTATCCACTTTTTTTTTTTAAATATATTTTGAAGTACTTCTATGAATATGTATTAGCAAAAGGATTTATATTGTGGGGTTGGTGGACTAATGGAAAAGTCTTCTCATAGTGTTCACAGGACAGTACTTTTTTTGTCTGAAGTGCAAACTTTTCTTTTGAATTTTGTTTCATGTAATCATTTACTCATATACTGCTCTCAGAACTACATCATGCTGTCTGAAGCAATAAATTTTTGATTTAAAACTGAAGTCTAAAGATCATCTGTGGATCAAAACTATCAATGAATTAAAACATATTTTGCTTCAAAATACTAATGATAATGAAATGTTTTATGAATTTATAGCCTATAGATTACCTAGATTAAAACTAGAAAAACTTTTAAAATGCAGTAAGCATTTCAGGAGAGATTTTTTTTTTTTTTTTTAGATTTTTTATTAAAGAACTTCATTTCCTATGAGTAATTAAAAAGTTCATATTCATTAAAGGCAATCATTGGTGATATTGCTACTTTGCAACAAACCTTGCATTCTGTACCTTTACCATGGCACTTGACATTTTGCCATTTATAGCATTAGTAACATTTTGGCTCACTCAGTCTTAGCATACTCCTGGTGCCACAATAATAATATGTTGTGTACACCAGATATATTTCCCTTGAAATTGCTGACTGTATTTACAAAATGGAAAAGTTTTTAAGAAAATAACACTTCCTTAGAATTGAAATGCAAGTATCTTTTGGTATTAAATTTGGAGAAAAACTAAATATTACTCATATTTTTCAACATTTAAAAAATCCACCAATTCCCTTTACAAATTAATGTAGAGTCATTCTTTCTAATTTTTAACGTCTCTCATGACATCAGATATTAAGTCATGCTAAGTCCCTTGTAAAATTACCTTTCCATGTTGAACAGAAACTTCATAAAAGCACCTGTGACAGAATTGCTTGAGAAAGGGGAATTCAGAGAAAAACTAGGGCCTAACAGAAGTTATGGCATTACAGAGGCTTGCTTGAGCTGAGAGGCAGTTACCACTTCCAGAATGGCTGGTATGGGCGGAGTCTACTTTTCCACAATTACCACGATTTTGCCTTAACTTTCAAATATTGAAGATTCTGTTAGTCAACTAACTGAATCCAAAAATCAGGAGCTTACAATTCAGTCATCTTTGAGAACACCACAGAGTACCCTGGAACAAAGTTAATCCTAAAAGTAAGTCACATACTTGAATCTCTGACGACATTACGAATGCAACTTCAAGAAACATTTGGAGACCTATCAGAAAAGCTAAATTGCAGTAAAATGGAATAACACTGCTAAAAAGACTGTAAAACACACATTCACAGAATGGTAAACCTAGGTCAGATAGAAACTTAGGATTTCTTATGTTTCTGTTACAATTTGGTAGACATAGCTGGTGGAATTTACCTGATGTGACCTAAGCGTCTAGAACAGAGAAAATCTGACTGTAAGCTTGTGTCTTTACTGAATGATTCTATTGATTTCTGTTGGCCTTATCTTAGGATAAGATGGTTTTATAGGCACTTATCTCTTTTCATTGAATAGAAAAGGTTAGAGCAACTGTCTCACAGTTTGATATAAAGCTCAGAGACATATAAAGTTAGATAAAATTAATCCTGCATCACTTGTCTTCATAGCTGATTTCAACTTTGCTAATGCATCCAGAATTCATTCTCTAGGCAAAATGCATTTTTTTTTCGGCTATTTAGAAACAACTTGCCTGTTTTTCAAGATGTCAAAGGAGGAAAAGGCCCAGTGTGTGAAATACTTAAAACCAAGAAAAAAAAGTAATTCTGTAAATCTTAGTGAGACCCTCTCAGGATTTAAAAAAAACATCTAAATGTAATACCAATTTACCTGCATGTATATTTCTACACTTGGAAATATAACATGAAGTGCATATAATACATAGGTTTTATTCTACTCACTAAGATTAACATCTGGAAATCTAGGAATGGAAACACTAGCTATACAAAAAGAAAATAAATAGGTTTAAGTCCTTTGAAAGTAGAAAGGAGTCTTTCTGAATGAATATAAAAATGTCCAAAGGATCACCTGCATATTAGTAGCATTGTTTCACGAAAGAACAGCTGTTTTCACATTTTTTAGATGGAATTTGAAGAAATGAGAAGCGAAATAACACCCCATAGCTCTCATGCAAGCAAACAAACAAAAAGGACAACAACAACAAAACTCCCAAATTTTCGCAAGGCATCATTCAAAATAAGAACCAGTGCAAGTTCAAGATATTTCTTTCACAAATGAACGATAAACCCAGAGAAAGATTTTTTTTCTACATTTAGATCCAAAGGAAAAGAAGATTACTAATTCTAAGACAGTGATCCGAGAGTGATGCATAGGCAATATCCTCAATTCTTCTTTAGGTATCAGAAACAGATTTGCTTGGAAAACAACCTTGTCCTTTTTGCTTGTTTTCTTTGCTTTAAGAGCTTATTCAATATTTTTCTATTGTCTTATGATCTATATCATCAGTAAAATAACCATTTATGAGTGAATAAGAATTCACCAGGCAAAGTGTTCTTATCCTGGAGCATATTCAGATGTGCATATATAAATGCTAACCCAGGATATATTACGCATTTGTTAGTTCAAATTTTTTGTAAATTAAAATTTTTTGAAGACAATCTGATTTAAATAGTTCATGTACATGATATGGCAATACTATATTACAGCATTATCATAGAATCATAGAATCATAGAATCATAGAATGCTTAAGGTTGGAAGGGAGGTCATCTAGTCCAACAGTCCAACCCCCCCTGCACACGCCTGGCCACCTAGAGCACGTGGCAC
>VWPW01007094.1:19852-56972 GCA_013389825.1 Crypturellus undulatus | reverse complement strand
AGAAAGAAAGAAAGAAAGAAAGAAAGAAAGAAAGAAAGAAAGAAAGAAAGAAAGAAAGAAAGAAAGAAAGAAAAGCCCTGTACCTTTAAGCTAATGATTTCTAAAAATAGGGAGAGCTGATGCCCTGAAACACTCCAAGTAGCATCGGGACTTTGGGTCCCGCAGCCTCATCGTTCCATCACTCCTCGTGATCCCAGGAGCTCCTGGGTTTTTTAGGAAATAGCGACATAAACGCAACTCCTGCAGGAAACCATCAAGAGGGGTGGCTCACATGTGGCCTCTGATCACTCTGTCTCATTTTTATATACTCTTTGNAAAGAAAGAAAAGCCCTGTACCTTTAAGCTAATGATTTCTAAAAATAGGGAGAGCTGATGCCCTGAAACACTCCAAGTAGCATCGGGACTTTGGGTCCCGCAGCCTCATCGTTCCATCACTCCTCGTGATCCCAGGAGCTCTGGATTTTTTAGGAAGCAGCGACATAAACGCAACTCCTCCAGGAAACCATCAAGAGGGTGGCTCACATGTGGCTTCTGATCACTCTGTCTCATTTTTATATACTCTTTGGCTATTGATCGGATATTTTTATACCTTATATAGTGCACTTAGCAAAGGAAAGAATGGATTAACTAAGTGAATGTGCTTTATTAGCCAGTCTCTGATGGAAAATTATGTCGGTTTTCCATTTAAAAGATGCATCAGATTTATCCACTCGTGAATCAATTTATTCCTGCTTGAGGAACTACTAACACTCAACATAAAAAAACAGTGTCAAACTGCTCGCTGAATATAAGAACCAAAGGTTTAAAATGAATAAAACGCATTATAGAGAAGTATTTAGCGCTCCCTCCAGATTTCCTTCCAGTTTTACTCTATTCTTCTGCTTCACACTCTGTCCTGCACTTTAAGCGAAGAGGGATAAAACCCTTAAGCCTCTGCATTGGTGGTTTGAGGCCAGGATCATGAGATTTGGGAAGTGCTGACTGTTGAGCACTGTCCTGTAAAGTGAATGATTTAACTGTGCTTTCCTCTTGTGCTGTTTTTTTCTAAATCAGATGTATATGTGCCTTTAGAGCAGAAGGATGTATGTGGCAGACTGGCTTTTATTACTGTCCACCCAGGAATAATGCTGCTGTAGACAAAAATTTACTGATTATTTCATTATTAAAGCATGGAGCAGCCTGGAACTTCACAAAGAAATTAGAGAATAAGAAGAAAGGAAGAAAGAGCAGACATTGGGGTTGGAAATTCCTCTTAAATAGTGTAGGAGCTGCTGCAATGCACAGCTGCTTTATTAGGCTTCTCTGAGCCTGACGGTCATTGCTAAACTGATGAGAGCACCTTATTAAGGCAAATAGATGGGTTAGCACCAATGAGCGGTACAAACAACCACATAAACCACTCTGTGAAGGAACAAGCATCTTTTTCCCTTTGGGAGAGACTTTTTTGGCAAAGCCTAACAGATTTAGGAGTCTTGCAAGCCAATCTGGGAAGCTAAAGAGATTAAGGGGGAAAAAAGGTTGTGCTTAGAGATGGTGTTTGGAGAAACACAGCCCTGTTTCCATCCACGGTCATGGACAGGAGCAACGTGAGCTAATTATCCATCAGCTAATTGCCAAGCAAACAAGGAAGGTGACAGAGGCTGGAGAAGGAGGAACTCAGGAATGGGAAGGAGAGAAGAAGGTGACTCATAGAAAGGAGGATAGAAATTAATTCCTGGTAAATTAAGGAGGAAGAATTGCATGGAGGAGAAATTAGTATCTGTTCCTGAGCTAGTGCAGCATGGGGCCACCTCACACCTGGCAGGAGATCAGCTTGGGAAATATTTGGAAATCTCTGTCTCTCTCCCTCTTTTTTTCCACGGTGGTGAATGGAGGAGGAGGAAGGTATCCCTCGTGTGCTAAGTGCTTTATTGGAGCGGGAAGGCCTAAAGACTGGAGGAAAATGTTGCTGGAGGAACATGCTGAGTGATACAAAGGACCTGACCCATGTGGAGGTGGAAAGGAGGTTTCTTGGAGCAAAATGTGTCTTCAGGAGAGCCTGGCCATGCTCTGTTCCCTGCATCCGCGATGGACGCAGGCACGGAGCAGCAGTACGGTCGCACCTTGCAGCCGTCGGGACAACATGGAATTATTTTTGGCAGTGTTTGATAAAAGGCAACTGCCTGGAGCCAGCCGAGATCACAAGCAGAACACGAGAGCAGATAAAAACATGAGAATAGGAAAGCTCTCCCACCCAGGCAGACCAAGAGCACGGGACAAAATAACTTGCGCAGAGCTCTGACGAGCCGTTTTCTGTTCTATTCATTGCAAATTTATTTGCTAAATAACCCCAAAGAAAGGATTTTGTTCCTTCAGAAAAAAAAGGAGGGTTTATTTACGCTACAGTCTAGGTGGTTTATATTTAATCCAAGCTGATGTCCTATAGCTGTTGTATGCATGTTTATGGCCGTCATTTTTAATTAGCGACTGTGTCAATGCTATTGACACCTTCATTGCTTTGGGGGAAGCAGAGGATATTTTCCAGCAGGTGAAGCCCCCTCTTAGCAATTTTCTGTCCCTCCAGCTGGACCCACTGCACTGAAGAGCTGCGTGTCTCACTAAAAGGAAACAAAAATCTTAAGTTCATTCTTTGTGCGAGTAAATTGCAGATTTATTCAGTACCAAACTCAGTGATTGTAGAAATGCAAATTCCCGTCACCTCTGGCAAGATTCATAACCTTGTTCTGAGTGTGATATTTGTCACAGAACTTAGCAGAAGCCACAGCAGGATCTTGGAAGTATTGGTGGCCCTGCACCAAGGACAACATGTTCAATAGCTGGTTGGAAAGTGGAGTCGAACATGAACCGATCAAACCAGTCACTGCATTAAGAGATAAACTCCCTGGAGAAACTCTCATTCACCCAGCAACAAAGAAGAAGGACGATTATTACATTTATTGATAATAGAAGGAAGATCATTACATTTATTGGTAATAGTTTTTGAAGAGTCAATAAAAAACAACTAGGAAAGGTATAGTTAGTAGCAAAATATATATTTATATTTCATCTATCTCCAAAATGTCTCTGGCTCAAGGGTTGTACACAACATCAGTAGAGGTTCTGCTTTCTACCCATCAAAATAAATCTTCCTTTTAGCTCATGGTCCTGGTGTGGATGGTGCTCACGTTATATAATATTTAACGTGTTTAACCGTCTTTAGCTTTGTATCCTGATAGCCCCTCCGGGCTATATGTCAATGCCGTCTGCGAGGAAGGGAAGAGACCTCTGCTCCAGCTCTAGCATTCATCTCTCAACCAAAAATGTGCTCCCTTCCCTTGACAAACTGTCACCGCAGAACGATTCTGTATGTTTGTTGCTTGTCCTTTGTGTTTTGTCTCTCAGGAAAATGGCATGAAGGGAAAGGATGCAAATAATAAAACTCCCTGGACAAAATCCAGCTATTTTCATTGCTCCACCAAAGATGCCTTTGCAGATGTGACAGTGGTAGAAGCAGGTCGAGCTGCAAAACACAGGGCCAACTTGGCTGCTAAATAAAAGGTTAGCAAGGAAGATAGACATGAGATGGGCCAGGTCCATGTGTTAATGCTCAGGGACAAATCAAAACAGTCTGAAAGACTCACAAGTTTATGGCCTTAGAAGCAGGCTGAAGAGATCATCTTTTTTTCTTTTATTTATTCCAGGCATCAGAAAACAGGGTTGACATATTTGGGGAAGAGAGTTGAAATCTGCCTCTTTGTTAGTGGTCTTGTGTTAATACGATTATACTTTTTTGCTCTATTGGAAAACAACCACAATGCATGTGCAGGGCCCTAAGGATTATAATCCTAGTAGGTGACTTTGGTGACATATTTTATTTCTTTCATCTTATTTTTCTCCTCTTCCTTACCTCTTTCTTTGCCACCTTCATTCCTACACTTGACTGATGAATGCACTGAGGTTTTTGGGACAGATAATGTGTCTGTTTTTATCTCTGTTAAGTCCTGTATAAATAGGGTGGATATTAGAGTATTAGTATATTTAGGCTGATGTGTTTAGCAGATTTAGATTATGAATTGCTGCTCAAAATAACGTTTGCATTTGCCGACAAGGGTCTTTATTACAGAGGAGGTCAAGAAAAAAGGATTATTCCTGCTAATTATTCATTGTTATTTAATATTTGCACAAAAGGCTTGCAGGATTGACTCCTCGGGATTGCTTTGTTTGAGAAGCTAATAGGGTTTCCAGGAAACATGGTCTCGTTGACCATCAGAAGAGCCTCTTAGTGGATATGGAGCACAATTAGATTTGATGTAGTGAAAGGGTGGTTGGCTAAAGACTAATGATGACTTGGCCAGGACATAATCCTGCCGTTTTCAAAGTCAGCTGAAAAAATTCTCTCATCGGAGCTGTGCTTTGTGGGAGCTGCGTGTTCACATTGCACTCCCGGCAGGCAGCACACGCACTCTCCCATGGGTGCAGGTACCGTGTCCTGGGAGTGCAGTTATCCTATCCCACGGGTGCATTTATTTCATTCCGCAAGTGCATTTGCTTCATCCCATCGGTGCATTTATTCGGTCCCTCGGGTGCATTTAGTCCCTCCGGCGATGCCCGGGGTGATGCCCTTGGCATGGCAGGTCCCTGCAGGTCCCCCCCAGGCTGGACAGGATCCACGTCAGCCTCCAAGTGATTCCCAATCCGGCAGCTCCCAGCTGACGTGGGCAGCTGGGAGGCAGCCTGGGCAGCTCCCAAACGCTGCTGATGCATCGGGAGTGATTTGAGAGCAAGCAGAGCTGAAACAAAAGCTCTTGGAAGGGACAGATGTAATTTTTGGCCCCAAACTCACGTTTGTCCCTATATCTTAGCAGCCCCAGGAGAATCCCCTGAAGTCTACCAGCTGCCGTATGCTTGGGCCTCGTATTTCCTCGATTAGACCATAATAGGCTATGTTGTTATAGGAATTCCTTGTTAAGTGCATCGAATTTCCTATTCTATAAAAATATAATTAGGCAATAAAAATACTGGCAGAAATTTCCAAGCATGGGAGCCTGAAGGTGGGTGGCAGGATCTACATTTAGGCATTTAAATACGTGATCCAACTTTTAGAAGCCCTGAGTGTCTGGTTCCCCTCTAACTTCCAGGAAGAACTAGAAGTTTTCCTGCTGTTTGAGGCTCTCATGGCTTTAGGGGGCACCAAAATACCCCATGGACCCAATGTTTTTTCAGCCACCTTTGGAGAGTGGCCAGAGTTTGGCATTGGAGTGTAACTTCATAGTTCGAAAATCACATATTTAACAAGAACAAAATGATGTGCTTCCATAGAAAGTGTTGCACGAAGAGCACCTGTGAGGATTGCCATCCANCAATGTTTTTTCAGCCACCTTTGGAGAGTGGCCAGAGTTTGGCATTGGAGTGTAACTTCATAGTTCAAAAATCACACTATTTAACAACAAAACGATGTGCTCCCATGGAGAGTGTTGCACAGAGAGCACCTGTGAGGACTGCCATCCACACTTGCATCTCCTCCCGTTCCATCGGGAATTCTTTTCTCGGATAGCGGTTGCTTTCAAGGTTGCCTGTGCAGCAACGTGTCTGGGCAGGACGTGGGTGCAGGCGGCTCAAATCTGGCAGCCGCCTTAAAAAAGACAAATCACCGAGGCTGCTGCAGCAGGTGAGCTCCCACCCAGCCGTGTTTCTTTAAGGACGAAGCGCCTTCATTTGACATTCTGCAGCTCTGTGTCACTCGCAAAGTCCCCAGCTTCCCCATTTGACATTTTTTTTGTAACTTCATTATCATTACCAAGGCAGGATCTAAATAATGGCGTTGTTTACTTTGGATGCGGCCCTGGGGACGGCGAGGGAATAACCCAGATTGCGGGAGCAGGCGGGAGGAACGTGGCATTTTGGAAAGCCAGTCCATCAGGCTGCTGGAAGCATCTGTTTCTACTCAACCTTTCCCTCCGGAGCGCGGATATCACTCACAGCCCAGACTGCCAGCAATTAGGGACTTGTTCTGAGGATTCCCTTTCCCCCGCGCTTTTGTCCCCAGCCTCCCTTGTTTATGAATCTCTGCTTCTAGGTTGACAGCAACAATGTTAAGGTGATGTTTACTCAGCGCCTGCTACTCACACAGTCGATTCTGTCTCGGCAGAGGTTTTCGCTTGATGCTTTTGAGATGGAAATTAGGAGGTGAGATTGGGCAGCGCTTGGAAACCGGCATTGCTAATTGCAGAGGAAATAATTGGCAGTGAAAGACAGCGTCCCGAGCGTGTGTCTGCAGATTGCAGGTGTAGAGATGACCCTCACTTCGCTATTTAGCCAAGGGCAGAGCCGTGCTGCATAACTGCTTGCATCTAGCAGCCCTGCAAATGGGCTCCATGATAACGTGTGGATTTGGTGCAGCAAATGCCTTTCTTCTGGCTGCACACAATCACCTTCCACTATTGGGGAATGCACCTTGCAAGGACTTGTGTCTATGGGCATGCACTTTAATATTTAGTATTTGGTATCTACACTTTAGTATTTAGTATATGGGTATGCACTTTGGTATGCATGGTTGGATGTTCCTCAAGGTGCTGTGCATGTGAAAAAAGAAAAAAAAAATAACTTTAATGTGTTTCCAAAAGTCAGCTGGTGACATGAAGGGAAACATCCTTCCCCAGGGAGTTCATCTGTTGCTTCCCTGCTTTGTGCTGGGAAATACCAGAAATACTTCTGATCAGCTCTGGTAGAGCCTGTTGTGCTTGCTGACATATTTACACTTAAATACTGACTAATCACAGAAAGGAGAGGAAGGAACAGAGCAACTTAGTGCCTACATCTTCCCAGGGTTTCCCTGGAAATGTATCTGTCATCGCTGGTGTATAGACCCTGGCTCCAACAGAAATGCATTTCACCATTAAATACTTCTTCATTTGGTGACCACTATAGAGTCACTATTCACATTTAGTGACATTTTAACATTTTAGTGACTTTTCAGTATAAGAACTGCTCGGTACTTCCCCAAGGCTGAGCTCTGACAAATATCACCTTATCTTAATGCACATGAATAGCCTTTTTGGTTCTAGTATGAACATCCAGCCACCACCTAAAGGACCAGTGACCTGGAATCAAAAGAGACAAATTTCCCGTGTGTGAAAAGAGGCAAAATGCTGCACTTTGCTATGCCGGCAGTTAACTTGGTCCATGTATCTTAGAGAAGATGTGAATAATCTCACATCCCACTGCTATTTGTAGCTCATTCCCTGTTTTCCTCTGTGGTCGTCTCAAAACTCCCATTGAAGGAGCAGCCCATCGCGCGGCACAAANCACCTTATCTTAATGCACATGAATAGCCTTTTTGGTTCTAGTATGAACATCCAGCCACCACCTAAAGGACCAGTGACCTGGAATCAAAAGAGACAAATTTCCCGTGTGTGAAAAGAGGCAAAATGCTGCACTTTGCTATGCCGGCAGTTAACTTGGTCCATGTATCTTAGAGAAGATGTGAATAATCTCACATCCCACTGCTATTTGTAGCTCCCTGTTTTCCTCTGTGGTCATCCCAAAACTCCCATTGAAGGAGCAGCACATCGCACGGCACAAAACACAAGCAGGGAACTACATGGAAAAATGTTTATTCCTCGCTGCAGCGGGTGACACACTGAGGCATGGGACTATCTGGCAGGGAATACACACAAAAACACACAACTTTCCCAGCCAGTTCTACATTACGGCCGGGATCAACAGGGGATGATGGAGATGGTCAACCCTGGACAGTCTCCTTACACGGGACCGACTGGCAACCACGTAATGATTGGGCTCAGCCACTAGTTTAGAGCCCACATGATGGATCTGCAGGTGCCAATCACCATAATTCCCATATCGTGGCCTCTTGTCTTCTGCTCCCGGCGTTGTCACCATCCCGCTCACGTACTTTATCCTCCAAGGTGCATCGGAGAGATCAATGCACAGCTACAGCTGGTTGAAGGGGACCAAATCCATTGAAGAGTTGATTTGGTTCCATTTTACCAGCTTTAGCAAAGCATTTGGCCTCGCGGTCGGTCGATGGCAAGCAAAAAAGGGGGAATTCCTTGGGGTTTTTTCCTTCTCAGTCACCCCGATCTCTTCTGAACTTGCTGCCTTGTGTTGTGTTCGTTCAAATGGCTTCACTTTCAGGCAATCAGGATTTATTTAAGCTTCTTAGCTGCTTAGACTGAAGAGCATGTCTGAATTAGAGAGGTGGTTTTAATTGTAGAGGAATTCGCAGCCTGCAACAGCCACCAGTCTGTGGCTTTTTAAACCCAAAATTTGGCTCCTCTATTTTAAGAGCCGCAGGGTTTTTCCCGCGTGGCATGAGGAAAAAATCATGTTTTAATCCAGACACTTTAATCCTCACCTACTATCTGATTCCTTGCAGTGTTTTGGTCTTTGCTGCTTTCTTCATGCCCTGTGTTTTGGGGTCTAAGGTGCAGGTAGGAAGAGGCAGGTAAGCAGGAGACGCCTGAAGGGCTGTAGCTGGACAATTCCAAAAATTCCTCTATGGTGTCTTAACAAACAGGAGAAAAGAGGCCAAAATATCCAAACTCCTTTTAGAAATTAGCAGGCTCCATGTCTTTACCAAGCAGCCTCCGATGTTTTCTCGTCTATCATTAAAATCAGAGTTTTCAGTGCTTTAAAATCTGCTCCAGACAAGCAACAACTCTACCATCACCAGCACCCAGCAGAGAGGGGATGGGAAGCAAAAGGAAATGGTGCAAAAAGGCAAAAAGGAAAAGGGTTTTTCCTCGCAGTGTCCTAAGCCATCACTCCGCCTCGGAAGAGGAGAGGCAATCCCACGAAACCGTCTTTTCCCAAGTTACTTATGGTTCTTCCCGCAGTGCCGGGGAGTTCATTCCTCCCGGAGATCCCTGCAGCACCAACACCCCTTTGCTATAAATAACCGGGCAAATCAAATTTAAAAATCACAGCAGTTTGGATCATTTCTGCAGTGGGAGCCAATAAACTCAGGCCTTCCCTTCTTAACCCAGAGCCACGCGCAGGTATTGCACATTGCCATGTGCATAACCTATTTAAAGAATTTATACGCGTCATAAGGCAAAAGGTGACTTTTCCCCCTGCTTTCTAGCAGCCCACCAAGCTGCACGATGATACCAGGATGAAAATGCACCTGCGCTGAAAACCGCTGCATGCAGGAATATTGCAAACGGGCCAGAATTACTGTTCTCCAAGAAATAGAAGCTGACGGGAACTACCGCATATCACTTTGCTGCCCAGAACCTGCTCACAGCTGCCTATAAATAAGAGGAGAGAGACAGAGGGGAAGAGAGAGAAGAGCTTTTCGAAAGGAGATCCATAATTAATTTAATCAAGTCATCTCTATGCACCTTTTGAAGAGATAATCTAGTCAAGGGACTAAATAGAAACTTAGGCTGTGACGACCATTATAAAGTTCATCTTTTGGCGAGTTACAGCGGGGAGAAGAAAGGAATTATCTACCCGTGACCAGGAGGAGGTGGCAATGCCACCAGTGTCCCAAGTGGCACTGAGCATGCAAGCTGCACCATGCAGGCTGCCAGGATGAGCGTGTCCCTGCTGCCCACAGCGAGGATTTGGGAACAGCCCCGATAACGTATTTGAAATCAATGCAAGGACGTGGGGACGTTCTGCAATGTTTTGTTTAAATCCTCCGCGGTGAGTTATGAGAAAGGCTCTCCTTTGGAGAAAATTAGTTTTTCTCTTCTGGACACCATTAATCAAAACTAAGGATGTCTCTGCGGCGGTGAGGCTTTCCCGGGAAAGATCGGTCACGTTATGGATGTCCAGGGCTGCATCCCTGGTCTGGAGCACTGGGCTCCCCGCAAGCTTCCAGCCCTGGCACATCCAGCCCGTGTTCCAGACATCCAGGAATGACAAATTGCACAAGTTTCACTAAGGGCTGCTCGAAGGTCTGAGCTGCATCCAATCTGCTCATCCCTCCTGCAAGGTCCTGGGGCTCCCAGGCCTCCATGTGCTGCAGAACACGGAGATGCAGGAGCTGGACATCATTTTTGGCTCTTTCTCCCTGTCTGCGTTTGCTCATGCAACGGGTACAGAACGTAACAGCACCATGACCCAGCATTGCCCAAACTGGGCTTTTTGCTTATCCTCAAATCCTGCTTTTAGGTGACTGTCAATGTGCTAAGCCATAGGCCTCTAATAGGTGCACACTGAGCCTCCAATACAGTATTTTTTAATTATATATCTGTTCAAGAGCACCACCAAAAACTGGATTTGCCACCCAAAGATAATCCAGATCTAGCTGCTTCCTCACCGTGTTTCTTGGAGTTGGAAGGTCCTTTGCTCTGAGTGCTTATTCTGTCCCAAGGACCAGGACACATTGTCACCAGCAGCATTTTAGGAACCCTGCAGGACCAGCACATTCATGAGCTGAGAAAAGCTCAAAAATGTTACAGGATGGGGCTGGAGAAAATGCCCAAGCAAGCAAAGAACTCTTCTTAGAGACAAATGAAGGTCAACATAACCGAATAAACCTACGTATTGATTTTTTTCTCTATATAAACCACAGGGTAGTTCCTCTTTTGCCTTTGTCTCCGGTATCATCTCCGCTTTAATGATCCTACTCACAAGAATGGACCAAATCACTGCGTTACCAACCCCTGCTCTGGCTATGGAATAAGTCGTAGGCAACAAAAGATGATCTGGCTCATTGAAGACCTTCCTACTGCGGCCTCAATATCCTAATAAAGACACGCTATAGACAGCACAGAGAAGGCAAAGAATTTATCAGAATTTGTCGATATTCTTAATGAAGCAGAAGATTCAACATGCAATGGAATTAGCCTACAACAAACCCTTGCATAGGGCCCATCCTTCTGAGTCCAGAAACCTCCTGTCTATTCCAGTCCGATACCCTTCTGAGAAATGAACATCCCTCCAAGTCATTATCATTACAAGCTAAAAGGCCAAATGAGACAAAGTACAGTTGCTCTTCATCTGAATAAACAAATCATTTTTAGATCAAATGCATTAACAATTTATCATTCTAAAATCCAATCAAAAGGGAAAACAACAATACAGAACATTGATTTCCTACAGCTTTATCTTAATGAAGTGCACATTCCCTTTGTAATTAGCTTTAGTTTTTTCCCTTTCCTTAACTTAATGTGTTATTTGATTTCTATCCAAATGTTGCTAAATCTGAGGGAATTTCCCCCAAATTAAGTGGCTTTTGATAATACAGGAGAAGGCCTACGCTCTCATTTTGCTGATTTTTGCAGTAGAAAGCCATACCTGTGCCACAGATGATTCAACTTTATTGCACGGTGTCTTTGCAAGGCTGTTTAAATCAATGCCACAGTCACTGTATTCTGCACAATGTGCCATTTGTAAGCCAAAAAATACAACCTCGCCGCTTTTATCCTTTTTTCTTACCGACGTCAAGTATTAACTTAATTTAAATTATGTTATTCCAGGGAAAAAGTGGAGGGTGTTTTATTAGCAGTTTTAAAATTATAGATATTCAACCCAAAAAGTATACTCCATATACCCCACATGTACTCGGGAGTCTTCCGCTTGGATTTTATTTGACTTAATTAAAAAGCATTCAGTTCCTTTGGGCTCTGAAGGAGTTGCTGACATTGCGGTAGCCACTCAGTCTTTCAAACCAAAACTATTACCTGGGCCTAATAAAGTGTCTATTTAATTTATACACCTCTGCAAACTCACCTGTCTCCCACGGACACAATATGGGTTTTGCTAACGGTTAGCAAAGATCCCACGGTGACAGCGAATTCACCAGCATCCCTGGGCTAACTCTGCTGATGCAAAGCCCAATTATTGCCACTTTTCCACCTGCCTCCTCTGCCACCCAACATTGGTACCCAGCGTGTCCCATTGCCACCACACTTGAGATTGCACCTTGCTGGAAATGCTTCTTCCCAGCCCATCTCTCTATCTGTGCATTAAATATCACTTTTCTTTTGTAAATGATGCTGAACGGAGGGCTATTGCTTCCGCTCTGGTTCAGCGACTATTTGCTGAAATGCGCTGGCTAATTCGATTGTCTGGTTTTATTTGGATGTATTGCCACGATGCAGAGCGAGCCCTGGGATGAAGGTCCCCAACCCTATCCATTATCAACCTATCCCTTAGTTATAAATGCAAAAAGTTACATTATTGAAATCTGGAATCTAAACATGAGAATCAACGTCCTAATCCAAATCCTGGTCCGAGGCCTCTTGTAGGTAAAGGTCTAAGTTTAAATAAAGAGCTGAATAGCTCGTGCTCTGCTGCCTGGAGAAAGGAAATGGTTTAAAATTATTGCCTGTTTGCAAGGTGATGCTGTGAGCAGAGCTCTATGAGCTGCATCCCCCAAAGAGGGTTGCAGAAATAGTTTCAGTTTGAGGGATTTTGGATTTTTTTTGTTTTGTTTTTTTTAAACGCGCGCGCTGAAAGAGCACAAAGCCGTTCCCTAATGCAGCTCGTGCGTTTTACAGACCAAACAACTAAACAGGTTTTAAAACATCTGCTGACTGCATGGTTCCATACAGGGCAGTGCACTCAGCAGTTTTGAACGGCAACTGATACCAGATACCACTTCATAGTACAAAACACCAGCAGCGCCGCTAAAATCAATAGAAAATTAGATGCTATGAAAATGCAATATGTGTCCAATTAGTTATAATTGGAGCAAATGGAGATGCAGATAAACCCGTGGCGGAAGGTGCATTTGTCCGGACTGCTCCGCGCCTGCATCCCGGCCCGGGCACCGATGGATCCTCCGGCAGGAGCGATGCTCCGTCTAATCCATGCATGTTAACTCTTATCTAATTACGGAGCCGCTCCGAACCCGCAGGACCGCTCGGGCGCTCCTGCGCGGCGTGAAAAATGATCCTCTGTCATACCCAAACCTCCCTGTTGTACTTGACAAATTATGCCAGCAAACCTGCTTAAGAACTAAAAAATCCTTGGACACAGTGACAGGCAAAGAAATATATTGTTTGGGGGCACTTATTTATTTATTTATCCCGCGGAGTTTACGGATTCCGGTTTTAAGTCCTCTGGCGCACGCTTCTCTGCCTGCCTTGTGTCAGGGCCCCTGCTTCCCAATTATTTTCCCATGTTCTTTCAACTCCCAAAAAACTCGGCCACGCGGCAAGACGGGAAGTAGGTTATGCGATCCTAGCGCTTTATTTTTAACATCTTTCATGCAACATATTGGCTTCCTCTTTGTTTAATCTTATGACTAAAGAAAAGGAGCGAGAAGCCCTCAGCGCTGCGGCGGCGCGAGGAGCAGCCCCGGCCCTTCTCCAGAGCAGCCTCCACATCGCGTGCAGGACAGCGATTATCACGCTGAATTTTTAAGGTATTTTGCCATATTGATCCCCAAATACCCCCAAAATATCAATTAATTTACTCCACCGAGCAGCTCAGAGCTAAGAAGCAGTAACTTTCCCCAAGGTTTGCATTTAATCCCCATCTCGAGGCGGTAATTCGAATGCAGCGATAAAGACGCATGGCCACAAAAGAGAAAATCTTCTGTTTCGCTGGGCCCTCCTCCGTTATTGGATCCAGCTACTTATAGCAGGAAGGGAACTGTCTCTCCAGGGAGGAAAAAAGAGGAGGTGGCAGCATTTATTTGTCTCGCTGACTCAGCCAAACGCTGGAACGAGCAACACGGAGCCCCGATCCATAACTTCTGTGGCTGCACCCTCCTCCGGCACTGATAAAAGTTTAATACGGAGTTGCCCGGGTTTTTAATAAACTTGTCAACAAAAGAGCAAGACGAATTGATGGGGGCCTTCCCAGGAATAAATTCGGCTTCAAATAGGGCAAACGAGCAGGGAGGCCATCGGGTTCCTTCGTTTTGCAAAAACGGCGCTGTGGATTTTGGCCCAGGTGCCTCTTAGTGGCGGTGAGAAGGGACACAAGGACAAAACCGGCTCCGTTTGCTGCAGGGAAGGGGACGAAGCTGCTGCGCTAAATGAACGGCTGCCGTGCTGGCGCACGAGCAAATGCCACTTTGCTGCACCTCTCGCATACAGGGACCAGCTAGAACAGAGCTGCAAGATGCACGCGGCTTTCTGCAAGATGAGCGAGATTCATTATTTGATATTAGGCTGGATCAAGTCAAAGCCCTAAATTATCTTTTTTTTTAAAATTTGTTCGCACTAAATCCAATCTTGCAGCAATGTCGCTGCCCGTGCGTTAACCTGACGAGTCCTCGAGGCTGCTCCGCTCAGCACCGTTTTGGTCCCCCTTTCCCCATTCCCTCCTCCAAACCCAGTTTGCCCCAAAGAGGCAGAACCAGAGAAGCCCAAGGGCCACCTCAGACACCAGGTCACCCCCAGGGCTGCAAGCGGGCGCTGAACTTTATCCCGGCTGCCTCTTAGCTCACTGCATTCCTGCTCCCGATCCGGCGCCCCGAATGCCAGGGCGCACTTGCCTATGTAAGGTCTTTGTAGGAGCCTGTGTCCCTCCAGCTGCTCGGCGGCTCCGGCGGCGGCTGTCACGCGGATGCCCGGATGCCCCCTTGGCAGCTGGGAATGCCGGCTATGCCGGGCAGCTGCCGCGGCCCTTCCCAAAGCAGCCCATATCTGGGCATGGCTTGTGGACACGGTCACAAGGAAAGGGGGAAAGGAAAGAGGAACCCGGCGTGTGTTGGGGATAGCGGCCATCCTGCACGAGCACTAAGACGTTTTGCAATGAGGTGCTCCTGGTTCAACACGTATTTCTCCTCTGACAGCCTGTGTGCGAGGAGAGCACCCTTGGGCTCTCCTCGGCATGCACCGTGCAAATGGAAAAGGAGGTTTCCATGCAAGGAAGCTCATTTGGATGGAGCAGGACTTGCAAAATTACCCAGTCTTGCTGCCCCAGGATGCAAAACCTCCCGCCTGCAACGTCTGCACCCGCTTCCCTTGCTGCGAGGGAATTGCAAGGTCTGCACCTAAAAGCAGCCCCAAGGTTTCCGCAGGGATGAAGCCTACGGAGCAGGGATATTTCTCCTGCGAGGAACACACCACCCCCTCACCCTCAGTCGCTGCTAAGTGCAAGATGTGGCGAAACTCTTTAAAAATAGATATATTCCCAAGCAGTTCATGCCGCTCGCATCTGGCAGCGCAAGCCTGGGACGGAAGAGCTCCCTGGCTGCCGAAAAAGCATCATTATCGGCTCCGGGCTTGGGAAACCTGGAGTCTCCCCTCCTCTCTCCGGGGCCTGCTCCTGCTCTTGGCCTAAGCCAGGCGTGGGAAGCACAAGGGAAGCCCTGCCCAGGCAGGCTGGTGTCAAAGGCAGCGAGAGATACTGCAGTGCAGTGCTGATCTCTTCTGCAATCGGACGTGCAGGCTAGCCCGAGTGCTGAGTCAGCACAATTTCTTTTTTGATTGGTTGATCTGAGGAACATACTTCCAATGTATGCTAAAGCGCCAGCAATTAATGCCATCCCCCCTTGCCACCCGTTCCCCACCTTTCCGAACGCTTTCGGATAGGACGCGCGGAGCTCACCCCCCAAAAAAAGTCACTCCCTGGCCCTAAATATTCCCAGGTTCTTTCATTTTTAATTTAGGGCATTAACAAAAAAAAAAAAAAATTGCAATCTAAGCGATGCTCACTTTGATCGACTTGTGCTGCAGCAGCTAAAATATCTGTCCTGCAGGTCAATCTAATCATGCTTAATAGCAGTTTATTCTTCAACGCAACATTTTTCACGTTGGGTCGACAGTTTTAAATGAGATTGCTGATGCACCCCTTTACTAATGCTTTTACCAGGGCCAGCACATCCCTTGAAATACTTGTGCAATAAAATGCTTTATTGCTCTTGATGAATGCACTATTAAACTTGAATTGCAAACAGTCCCCCCCTTTTTTTGCAAAAGAGGGTGCTGAAATTTATTTGACCACCTGTCCTCCAATATTAAGTAAGAATAACAAGAGTAATAACAGGTCATCAACGCAAACAAACATGCAAAAGCAGAAAAAGGAATAAAAAATGCCGGGAAACGCCGCATGGCACAAATTTGTCCCTGCGCTATCGTGCGCTTGTGCTAAATATCCATTTTATACCTGCCGATAGTTCCGCTCACATGCGGAAAATCCATCTCAAGAACGGCTGGATTTTGTGAGGCATAGAATAGGAAAATTTAACTAATTTGGTCCACTGGATTTATGTCTTTCACAAGTCTCAAAGCTCCTGTTTCCACCCGCTGCACCTGCATTTCCCGTGGTCGGGCACCACCGAAGCGGCCCCAAAACCCAGCGCCACTTTATGCAGAGCAAAAGGGAAGTGACTTAAGTCTTAATTTTAGTAGAGGTGACTGAGGGCAGCGGGAGGAACACGGGTTTAATCCAGAGGGAATGGGAACGCGACCGCCGACGGGATGCGGCAGCAGCGGTGCCCACCGCGATGCTCTGCACCATGGCGGGCTCTGCGAGTCACAGCTTGAAAACAGTTATATTAAAAAATACATCTGATAAAATAATCACACTAATAAATAAAATAAAATATTGCTTTCAAAATGCAATGCATTTAACGAGTATGTTAATTAAGAAACAGGCAAAGTAGGTAAAAACTACACTGAGGACTCAGGTATCCGCTGCAGATTGGTGCAGGGGCACCCTGGCAAGAGCCGGGCGAGACAGACCAGGAGCTGCAGGAAAACCTGAGCCAGGGAAAGAAAGGAGGAAGGAGGGAAAGGAGGAAGGAGAGAGTGAGAAAGGAAGAGAGAAAAAATAAATAGAAGAGAAAGATGAAAAGGAGGCAGGGAAGGAAAGAAAGAGAGAAAGAGAAAAGTTAAGAAAGAGATAAAAATTAAGAAAGAGATAAAAATTAAAGAAAGAGAAAGAGAAGAAAGAAAAAAGAGAGAAAAAGAGAGAGAAAGAAAGAAAAGGGAAGTAAAAAGGAAAGAAAAAAGAAGGAAGGAGAAGAAGAAAGGGAAAAGGAAGAGGTGGAGTAAAGGCTTAGCAGGGAGAGGAGGGATTTTTGTTTTATATCCAGAACAGTGAGAATTGTCCTCATTTTTCACCCAGTGACTCAGGCTGACGCTGGTGATCTAGAGCTGCCACCCAGCCCCGGCACATCCTGCTCTCCTGAGCTCATTTCCCAGCACCCGGCCTCGAAAATCCCAGTGTCCCGGGGCCCTGCATGGACTGGAGCTGCCTAAAACGTGGGATATTCCATAGGCAGCGGCACGTGCTCCTGCCTGGTGCAGTTCCCCAGTTACCGAATGAGCTGGTGGATCACAGAGGGCATCCCGGGCAGCTCGAGCATCCGGACAAGACCAAGGATGCAAACCAGGGATCCAAGCACTGATGCAAAAGGAACACTTTTAAATTGCAAGGAGATTCACTCAAAATATTCCTGAACTCTGGGCTGTGCAGCTGGAAAAGTTGAATTATTTCGGGAAAAAGCACCACCTTTCAGGAAGTTTCTTGCAAGAATGACGGCACTTGGGGCAGGTTACATTTCAGAAGCGAGGAAGCCAAGCGTGACTTCTATCTAGTTAGAAAATTAATTGATATGGAGCATTTAACTTATTTGCTCTCATCTTGCCTCCTAATTGTAAGACTATGGGAAAAGAAGCAAATATTTTATATTGGAAAAAGTAAAAACAAAAATAAACGAACAGAAGGGAAAAAAGCACATGAAGATTTTCTGAATGCAGGGGGATAATTTTCTTTGTGGAAAATAATATACTTCTAATATACCTATTTCCAAAGCGCCTGCACTCTACGACGTCATCGCTTGACGGCTCTTTCCAAGGATCTCCATGCAGACCCTCTAGGTTTCCTTTCTCCCCACTTTTCACCACGAAAACTTTTCACACGGGAAAGATGGAAAAAACGGCGTTTGCGTCGAAATTTCCAGCAAAACCACTGCACATCCAAGCCACAACTCCTCTACCCCTCCCACGGTGCCTTTTAGGGACCATATCCAGGTCCTCGCGCCCGGTCTCATGGCGTGGGGAAGGGGACGCGGGGCGAGCGGGATGCGCCGTGGGGCCTGCAGCCCCGCTGAAAGGCCGGGGTGGCCGGCGAGCTGCTCTGGCATCGCCTTTCAAAGCCCCTGCCGCAGTCAGCATATTGAATATTTAATGTCCTGATGAGCATTTCCACCTGCTGACACAGGCAAAGTGACAGAACAATACACGCGCTGGAACAAGATCATCAATTGACTCCCCGGCCGGTCTGCCATGTCAGGCATTAAAAAAAAAAAATGGAAAAATAATAATATTAATAAAAATCTGTCTGTCTCTCTGGCCCCTCGGCCCGGGGTCGCTCATTGCTTCGCCACGAAGGATCCCCGCCTGAAATACATACTTCTTTACATTCCATAGATTGCCAGGTTCATATGGGCATATAAAGAAGTATGTCCCTCAAGCAGGTAGTGTCAATATGCGCATTTAGATGTTTGCAGGAGGGAAACGGCGCCGATTTGCAGCCCGAGAGCGAGTTGGGGCTCAGTTTGGAGCCGCGTTCCCCCCCGTTGCAGCCCCGTGCAGCAATGCACGAGCCCGCGCGCTCCCCGCTCGTCCCCGGGGTTGTCACCGGCACCACCGGAGCAGGGACCGGACCGGGCTGAAAAGTGCAAGGCAGGCGGCAGCCTGTCCCTGACAAAGGGACACCGGTCACGTCAGCGGCGCAGGGTAGGAGCTCCCCTGCCAGGGCCCCCCCAGCAGATAGGACATTTGAAAGCACAAACTTGCGACATTGAGAAAAGAGGGGGGAAAAAAGGCATTTTAATAGAAGGAATTTGCTTTTTTAATATGTCTGTTATACGTGTCATCTTAGACAAAGCCATGCAGGAGAAAGTTAAATGCACATTGTTTCCGAATTGTAGCCATCCTGCAAATCAGAAAAATATATATATTTTTTTTCTCCCTCCCCAAAAATAGGGTCTGTGCTCTGCCAGAGAACCAAAATCAAACGTCCAGCTCCAGATTTACAGCTCGAGCAGGAGGGACCATTCCATTCACCAGAGTGAGAAAACTCATCTGTTAGCGATAAGCAATTGCTTTCAGCAGTAAGTGGAGATTAAAGCATAGGAGGAAGAGAGAGTCTTACCTAGTGAAGCCAGTGATTTCTTTTTCCTTCCCCAGCCACCGCGAGCGAGTCGCTCCCTCGCAGAGAAGCAAAATCCCCCCGCAAAGACAGCGGCTGCCTTTGGGGGACTTGATGCAAAAAAAAAAAAAGCAAAAAGGGGAGGAAAAAACCGTGCATTTCCTAAGGGAGCCCCGCGCGCTCCAGGCGGCACCTGCAGCCGCGCGCAACAAAAGGCAGCGCCGGGGTGCGCGGCCCCGGGTCCGACCCGCTCCCGGTTCCGGTGCCGGTCCCGGTCCGGGTAGCCCCGGGCCGCGGCTGCCGAGCGGCTGCCCTGGGCGCTGGTGAATCCCGCCGCTTGGCGCAGGCTCCTGATGAAGCCTTAAAGAGGGTTTAACTAAACTTGGCGAGTGAGGAGCTGAGCGCTTCGGGATGCGCCGGGGGAGCCACGTCTTCCCCCGCCGCCTGCTAAAGCAGCACTGCAAAACGGGCACTAAATAACCCCCTGCTCGCCAGCAGCTCCTGGTATCAGCAAAAAAGCAGAGGTCCCCAAAAACGGGGTGTCAGGGGGTCCCCAGCGCCCTGCTGCTTGGCTGCCCTTGCAAGCAATGCAGTCTCCATCCTCCTTCCAGAGACTTTCCGGCCTTCCCTGAGCATCCTTGTCCCCTGCCCGGTTCGGAGGCAAAGCCCAGTCCTTAGTTTGGATGATTGGGAAGAGCGCTGGAGCCGGAGCGCCCTTGCCATGCGTGACTGCAGTGGAATTAAAGCAAGAAGTGAGGAGCAGGAAGGAAAGTCTCAGTGCTCAAGATTCAAGGGGAAAAAAAAAAAGAGGAAAAAAATCAGCAAGCCAGCGAGGGTTGTGCCCACCAGAGACGCTCCACGGATTGAATTTCGCTTCCGAGCTGGAGCCACAGGCCGAGGCCCTGGAGCGCTCGGCGTCTTTCCCGGTGCCCAGGCTGCTCCCAGGCCATCCCGAGTGCCGCAGGGAGCAGCGGGTGACCCGGGAGCGTGTCCGTGTCTGGAGGAGCTCGGAGACCGGCTGCCACCTGCCCTGCGCCCAGCACCCTCATGGAAAACCTGTCGCCAGCAGAGCCAGGGGTGGTGGCCTGGGGCTGGGGACCGCGAACGCGTCCTGTGAGCGCACGGGCCCACGAGCTCCAATCCAGGAGCCAAGGCCAAGGGATGCCCAGAGCAATCGCGCGCCCCGGACGCAGCCATCAGCTCCTGCTCGGGAGCAAAAAAACCCGGCAATTAACCCGGCAGCACAAACCATAGATTTCTGCCTCTCCGATTACACGCGGCGGCCGAGCGTCTGCTCTCCCCAGCACAGACATCTTCCCATTCCCATTCCCTAAGCACAGCCCGGAGATGCATCGTACGGGCATCGCATTGCGCCTCTATAGGCATCGCCTTCACATATGCACACACGAAACCATGTAAAGCACACATGTGCGTGCTCGAAAACACATCCAAATGCACAAGGCGGGGTATATCACAGTATCCATCGCACGATATTGATGTACACATATTTACGCGACGAGACATCCCCGCTATCACATAAAATATAACAACCGTAGTCAACTCTTAGCTTTAGGAGCACTAACAGCCAACTGACGGGTGAGGTGCGAGCCAAACGCCAAATCCCTCGTGCAGAAAACGTAACTTCTGCTGCTCAGCACAGCCCCTTTGCGGCCCGCGCTGCCGCTCGGGCTCCTTCCCGGCACCGCGACGGTTAATCGCCGCAGCGCCGAGCTCGCCGCGAGTTGCGCTAAGTTCGACCACGTTTCGCCCTTCGGCTCGCGGTGGCATTAGCCGGCGGCCACCAGGTTCGCTGCAAATAAAGCGGCGAAGCCCCAATCCCCGCAGGTGCCGTTAGGCAGCCCGGCTCCCAATTAGGCGCTTAAAGGCCGGCTTAACCTTGCAGAACGGCGGCGTGTCAAACTTCTAGCGTTTCAGCTCGGATTATTCTAGTGCGCTGCTTGCTCTGCAGTTTGGGAGGGTTTTTTTTTTGTGGTTTCTGTAAATGCAGACTGTGCCACGGCAGAACAACAATGCAAAAAATCGGGGCCGCAGCGGGGGAAGGTTTCCCTCCCCGTGGCCGGCTTAGCCCCGTGCACATCCCTCCCCGCGCATCCCCGCGCCGGCACACGCAGCGGCCGGACACACGTTTCCATCCGCGGGCAAGTTCCAGGGTCCGGTGTTGGCCTGGAAAAGTGCTTAAAAGCAGGGCGAGCTGGTGCAGTCAGAGGGGAAGCAGAGAGAAGAGGGGATGGAAAGAAGGGGGGGAAAAAAAGAGGAAAAAAAAGAAGAGAAAAAAGCAGAGACATACCGGTGAGGAGGCTCGGTTGCAGCAGAGGACTCACCAGAGCGCTAGCTGAAAGCTGAATCAGCTTTCGAGAGTTAGGGATGCATAGAGGAGGGTCATGGAATCACAAGGTAATAATGCGCTTCATGCTGCAGCCGTCAGCGCTCGCCCGTGAGCCAATCTCGAATGCAGGCAGGGAGGAAGAGAGCAGGCCCCGGAATGGCATTAGTGCTCACTTGGAGGAGGGAAAAAAAAAAAGGGAAAAAAAATCAGGCAATTCCAACCCCCCCCGCTGCATCCACCCTTACCTCACCCCTGCGCCGAGCCCGGCTGCAACTCCTCGGTGCTGCCGCTGCGGCTGCATCGCGGCGGTGCGGGGGGGAGGCAGCGGCGAGCGCGGCGGAGCGGGGACACCGCGGTGCCAGCGGGGAGGGTCCCCAGGGCCGCACGCACCTGGGTGTCCCGCCGCGGCCGGAGGGGGGGACATCATCCCTCCCCGCCTCCGCATGCATCCATCCCCATCGCAAGGCACGGGATGCAGGCGCGGGATGCATGCGGGCACAGGCGCACGCGTGTGCATGCTGCATGCACATGTGCACACACATGTGCGCACACACACGTGCGCACACACGCGCAGGGTCCGGGGAGGGGTCCGTCAGGGACAAGCGCTGGTCAGGAAGCGAGTCCACCTTTCCAGTGCTTTTATACCCGGCCAAGCATCCCAAACACGCGCGCCCGGCCGCATGGCCCCTTCCCGTGCTCTTCCCTCCCTGACCATATTTAGTCAACCACGGCAAAAAATAGCCTGTCAGCTGGAGCCTGCTGAGCACTATTTGGAGTTCAATCACTCCTCGCAGCCCATTGACTACTAGTCCTGCAGGGTCCTGACTCTGCCTTTTTTTTACCCTCTGCTATTTTTAGCTAGGCCAAATAAAGAGGTATCTCGTCTTACTACTCCGGGCCGGCGCAAGGTTTCCCCAGGCCCTGGCTATGTTTGGTAAGCGCTGCTGTTGAGGGACGCGGAGCAGGGACCTTGTCCGCGCTGCGAGACCTTTGTCTCCCTCCTCTATTAAAGCCTTTTCCTCTCCTCTGCTTCCTTTCATTTGCAGCTCGTGGGGGATTCTTTTTTATTTTGCGTTGGTTTGGTTTGCTCCCTGGTGCAACGGTGTCTAAAAGGTGGGAAATAACTTGAAAGGACTCCGATTTTCACCGCAAAGAAAGGAGAGGTGGAAGTTGAAGACACCGCATTGGGGTGTCCCATGCTGTGAACACCTGGGTATGGTCCAGACCAGTCAGGTCTCTCCTTCCCCAAGGTCTCTACCCCTCTGGCCACAGCAGGTTCATGCAGGTCACTGCCAAGGGCAGCTCTTAGACCCTTGGGTCGTGTTGGTTTTCCAGCCCCAGGAGGGACCCTCTGCATGATGCCTAGATGGGTGATCTCCCAAGAGAGTTCCTTGCATCCTTGACTTGCAAAGTGAGTGAGAAGAGAGACTCCAGAAACACTTGCTAAACCCAACTTAAAAGACTTTCCAGAACAGCAGCATCCNGAACACCTGGGTATGGTCCAGACCAGTCAGGTCTCTCCTTCCCCAAGGTCTCTACCCCTCTGGCCACAGCAGGTTCATGCAGGTCACTGCCAAGGGCAGCTCTTAGACCCTTGGGTCGTGTTGGTTTTCCAGCCCCAGGAGGGACCCTCTGTACAACACCTAGATGGGTGATTTCCCAAGAGAGTTCCTTGCATCCAAAGTAAAGGAAAAGGGAGACTCCAGAAACACTTGCTAAACCTAACTTAAAAGTAAGACTTTCCAGAACCGCAGCATCCTTGGAGAAGGGATAAATACTCATAAATATAGCTCTGAATGGAGCTCTCGTGTGTGTGCAGGAGACTTTGGAGCACTCTCTTCGGAGCATCTCTTGAAAACCCTGGCCCTTCCCAGCCCTGCACCAAGTGTCACCAAGTGTCACTGTGACATCTAGGACCTTCTGAGAAGCCCATATGACGGGCCCTGATGATCCCAACCACGCTGATCCCATGGCCGGGATTTGGTGGACATCAGGGCAGGGCAATATTTACAGGAATTTTACCCCATCAAACCCAGCATGTTTCACTGACCCAATAACTATTAGATTAGGATTTTTCCAACTAAGCCAATTTCCATGATCAGTTATAGGAAAACCACCTTTTATTTCAGGATCAGAAACAGGCACCTGCTCTCCATATTCACAGAACCACGGATGTTCTTAGTCAATAACAACAGAGCCAGATGACAAACCCTGAACCTCTCTGCCTCTTTCTCCACCTCAGCCCATAGTTCTGAACCTGGATGGAGAACCTGGGAATTGGTGGTTCCCTTTGCACGGTGCAGCCCCAGGTGCAGCGTGCCCTACTCCATCCTGCTTGGGATATCCTGCCTTGGATACCTGCTGGGGTATCCTACCTTGGACCAAACCGGAATCTGATGTCCTTCTCCAGTTCTTTGCTCTTCTGCTCTCGGAGCTTGGCAGCACCTTGTACAACCAAGGTCCCTTTCACCTGTGTCCTGTGTTCCCTGGAGAGCAGCTTTCCATTCACAGCAGCAGACAAGTGTGCAAGCACAAGCGTGTGCCCCTTGCACATGGACGCATGGGAAGGGTCACCTGGAGCTGCTCCTTCCCACAGGCTGCTCAGAGGTTCCCGCAGAACCACTGTCCACTTTAGCGGCAGATCCAAACTCCATCTCTTACTGTCTACCTTCTTCTATTACCCCTAGGATCATCAAATTCCCTAGGAATCAATGAGGCTTTGGAATATTTTCCCAACCTGTGGTCCTGCAATAGGTGACACTGAAAACACCCTTCTCCCGATCTCCCCATGACTCCCAGTCCCTAGTGTCACCCTTATCCCTCCCACTGATGTCTCTGCCCAAACACCAGTCTGGACCCACTCAGAAGCTGCAGCTGCAGTTGGGAATTCGTCTCCTCTGATCCATTCTGGAGCATCCTGACTTTTTTCCAGAGCCGGCGTGTCAAAAGTGACAGTTCCCACACTATTTCCAGCCCAATCCGATAGCTGCACCCCCAGGAGCGGCGGCTTTCGGCGCCGTCCCCGGCAGCCCCCGCGGGGACCCTGGGCTCCGAGCGGTCCCCGAGGTGCCATCGTGCCATCCTGCAGATCGCGGGAGCTGTTCGCACATCCCTGACAGGTTCCCGAGGGTTGAGAATCTACCCTGACACCGAGATGTGTCGGGAACAGGAGCAACCTATAAATGGAGCTGAACTGAAAACAAACCTATTGCGCAGGAATTAGGAGGTGGTTTGAAATCCCAGCCTCATTCCCTCTCTGCTTTCCATGCTGATCTCTTCCCTTCGCTGGCTGGCTTACACCACCGTCACCCTGAACCTGCAGGGACTAAAATATCCGCCTTCCTCTCCAAAATGTATGGCATCTTTTTATCAGGACCTGCTCCTATCTTGCTCTATGTGCTGATAACAGCGGTGTTTGGCATGTGGGGACTGTCAGAATAGCAGGATCCAGAGCGTGCAGCCACCATAGCGTGTTGCACTTTACATCCATGTGTATTTACATATGTGCACATATACACGGGTGCATAATCCTGCATTAAAGCTCCTTTAACAGAGGAAACCCTAGGCAGATATACAGCAGCATGTAAAAGCGAAGCAATTCCACGCGCTAGGTGAGAGATTGCAACACTCCAAACAAAATGCAAGATGTTACTTTAAAAGAAGCAGGCTTGGGCTTTTGAATTTATGTAACCTAAACTGATTTTGTCTGTTTGAAATTGTTGTTGCGTGTGGGGAATCTCAAAGAGCTGAGCAGCAAAGCTGCAGCCGTTGCCTTTGGAGTCCAAGATTACAAGCCCCTTTAGTTCTCCTTGCAGCTCCAAGGCTGTTAATGGTTTGCTTCATTTTATTAACAGCAGACAAGGAAAAAAAAAAAAGCCCTCCTCGAAGCATGTGTGAGGTGACAAGCTGGATAATAACAGCTCCTTTGGAAGCTTTTATAGTACATTAGGCAAACAGGGGATGTTTATAGACTTTTTAAAATGCTGATTATATAAAAATGCATTTATAGCCTTCTAAAACACCAAGCTACTGTAATATAAATATCGCTAATAATAAAAGTCTAAAAATTCAGATTATTGATCCATATGGAACTTTTTTGGGGGTATTGACTTCTAGTTTTCTTTGGGCATCCAACCTGGAGACCGGACAGTGCCCAGGGATGGGAAGTCGGTTTTGGTGTCCGGCCAAAACCACTCCAAGGGCCCAGCCCTGTGCTGGGGTGAAGCCAAAACCTCTGCCCATTCCCACCCCAACAGCAGCCACTCCGGGAGCTGCTGGAAAAGGCGGATCCCAGGAAGAGCCAACGCCAGGTCCTGCCATCTGCTCGTTGACCTGCCTCAGTTTCCCCATCCGAACTCATTTTCTTCTCCTTTTTTTGCTTCTTTTTCCATTTATGAGCAGAAATTCCATCACTGGATATGAGGAGGTTTTGCTAATAGAAGTTTTCTCAAAATGGATAAAAGTTGGGGTCTTGACAAATTGAAACGTTCTATCAGAAAATAAATGCCCCGGTCATCCAGCGGCAAAAAAAAATGTATTGCTCTTTATTTTACAAAAGCAAATCTTCCATGGCTCTGTCCTTTAGGGAAAGGGAATGAAAATGCCTGGGCTTTGGAGTTGTGCACAAGGTGCCCGTGAAGATAACCAAGGGCAGGTTTGGAGAGAGGAGCAGAGCCAAACCAAGCCTATCCCCTCCTCATCCAGATGGGATCTCGACGCGGCCATGCGGTGATGCAAACCCACAAAGCACCTTGCAAGCATCAGACGTGCATCCTCATGGCTTTGCCAGGCACACGATGGGGAAGTTTTGCTGCTTAAGCTGCCACGGGAGTCCTGCAGACCTCATTATTCCCAATATTTTGCCATTCGCTCATCATCCTTGTGCCCTCCTGCACCTGGCAGCAACATCCGTGTGCAGTCACCGGCACCCGCTCCCCGCTTGCTGCAAAATTCCTCCGTTTCTAAGAAAATTTAATCGCTGCAGAGTTCCCACCAAAGCCCCAAGGAAGCAGCTGCTTGTGACTCTCCCCAGTGGAAGCAGCAAGTTCAGCTGCAGTTTGCAATGCAGTGGTGCTAAAACACACATTTAGCTTCCCCCAGAGGACAGAGAGCAACATTTTCGCATAGACGTGTGTGTAACATGACTGCATGACACATAATTTTTGTGGCTATGATGCAGAAGTGGTTCATTTTTTTTGTGCTAGATTTGGTTTGATGCAAAAGGCTTGCTTTTTGCGAGCTTTTGGGTTTGTTTGGCCTATGTGGGAACACAAAAACACAGAGAAAACCCCATGCAAAACTAATGACAAGCAGGAGCCTTGTCCGTGGGCAGCAGCAACAACCTTCCCTCCCCAAAACTCAGCACAAGTGACAGCCACACGCTGCTCTTTGCATTTTCAGCTTGGAAACAGACGCAGGGGGTTGATGTCCCCAACCTGGGCTATCCCTATCAGCCACAGCTGCTGTCGGACAAATCGGGGACATTAAAAATAACACAGACAGTTACCGGGTTGTGAAATGCAGCTTTCCGGCACTATCGCAACGGTGAAATGAACTGTTTTTCTAGGGGAAATACCCCCAGGCACGTAGGAAGGGCGCATTGTCCCTGCAGTTTGCTGCCGGAACGCCGTTCCCTCCAGGAATTGGGCAGGGATCGCCACGAAGCGCATCCGGACACAAGCGCTCGGCGATTAGAGGATTTTCCCCGCGTTGCTGGGGCTCTGTTAACAACGGGCAAAAATGCAGCAGAACAAAAGATTCTGCTAGCGGTCTATCTGTTTAAGTATTTATAAAGCAGCGATCTCTCAGGTGCCGGGCTCTTACTGTGGGTTTAAAAGATTATGATGCTATCATACCGTAAAGGGGAGAATGAAGCAGCACGCACATGTTTAACCCCCAAAAGTATTTGCTGGTCTGTGTGGGCTCTCTGGAACCCAGGATCTGCTTTGGTGCCAGGGACATTTATGTCTTCTCCCATGTCCTTCCAACAAAAAGTGCTCCGGTAATAAGGATCACACTCTATACTGTGGTTTGGCTTGTGGCAGAGCAAGATTAATACATGAATTATGCTGCTCCCGGAATAAAGAAAAAAGGTTTTTATTTATTCATTTATTTATTTTCTGGTGGAGTGAGTTAGGTTTGCTGAAAGCACGTGCAAATTGAAAAGTTCGCATTTCAGGCTGCTTGTTGAAGCTAAATCTCAGCCTTCCTTTGGAAGGGGCCGCACTCCAAGAAATGCTTTGGATTTCCAGAAGAACCTGTAATTGGTTTCCCGTCTCTTTCCTGCAAAAATCAGCCTTTTGGATGAACCTCAATGGTGCTCAACAGCAAAATGGATATCAGTGGGTTTGCAAGTGGCGTGGAAATTTCTGTGGGAGTTTATGGAGCTCCAATGTGCTCCATGGAGTGGACACATCCCTCTGGATAACACAGCGATGTCCTTTCCCCTCCGAGGCAGCAATCCATGGCTCAGCATCCCTGTCACTGCCAAAACCAGTGCACATCCATGATCTCCATTGGGAGCAAGAGGCCTGGGGAGAAAGGGAGGGAAACGGGAGCATGAAGCGCATCGAGCTGTACGTGCTGGTGGGAAAGCGGCTGGAAGGACCCCCCAGATGGTAGTTTTTTCCCTCAAACACATAATTTCTGCACATGGAGTAGCAGGTAACAAGACGAATGATTTATTCAGCATGGAGAAAGCAGCTGTTCGAGGAAGGGAGGGAGTTTTTAGGCAGCCGTGTTCAATTCCCAAGGATTCCCGCTTGCAAATAAAACTCTCACAGCTCGAGTTCCCATCCACAGGGTCGGGATGCACCGGCGTGCTCGGCCTTTCCCTCCGTCCTCACCTGCTTCCCTGGACTCATTGGACCCATCGGGGTTTGAAAGCAGATGTGGGTGCTGCCAGGCTGTACCTGATGCACGTGGCCTCTGCATCGTTTCTGAGCCGTAGAAATGCAGCAAGGGCCTCCCCAAGCTCCACATTTGCAACGACAGCAGCAGAAACGGCCACGGTTGTGAAACTGGTGCCTTGTGGGGTGCTCGGGCGAGGCGGCCTCTGCAAAATCCCCCTTCATCCCGGGGCTGCCTCCCAGGGGTGTATCCAGAGCATCGGAATCAGCCCTGGGACATCCCGGCACGTAGCATGAGCCGCTCCGCAGGATTCCTGCATGGTCCGGAATGCACAGCTCTCCTGCAAGGAGCTCGCTAATTGGCATGATTAGCAATTAAGGAAAACATTATTGTCTGTCACACGGGGACTGGAGAAATGTTCGTTGCAAGCGTGACAGCGGTAGGAAAGGATCCAGGAAGGCTGAGGAAATATCAACAAGACAATGTCAAGCGGGTTATCGTAGGCAGAGACATAATGATGAGAGAGGAGGCCAGCAGTGTGATCCATGGAACATGGTAATGAGCAGCAAGGCCAGCCAGCAGTGGATGCTCCGCATGGCACTTACTGAAGAAGATAATTTATCATCTGATATGGGTAGAAGTTCCTTCGGAAGATCTAGGAATCCTTTGATAAGCCAGAAAAAAAAAAGGAAACAAAACAAAATCAACCAAACCGTGAGCGTAAATAGTTCAGAAAAGAGCAAGCTCCATTTCTATCGTGATGTCAGGTGAAAGAAGTGCTGTTCTTCCCCACTCATCCTCATGCAAGGGCTTCCACTGGGGTATAAAATGTGTGAGGAGTTTTTAATAGAGCCCCTGGTCTGCAAGCAATGGGCACTTGTTCATTCTGCCAACAGAGAGGAGGTTTCCTGGTGAAAAATTACCCTTTCATTGCTGCTGTTCCCATGCAGGGAGATTTCCACTCTATGCAAGCAGAAGAAGCTGCACTCATGAAAATCCCAAACTACAGGGACAAAACAGCTTGACAAGAGCAATTTTTTCCTTGCTCCGCTGCAGACTGCAGCTACAGCCTTAGCTCCCTTTTCCTACAAAATCCTGAGCGGATACGTAGGAAAGTATTTTTATTCCGAGCTGCAAAGGCCAGGTTAGTTAGTTAGGCTTAGGCTGCATCAGGATGCAATAGAGTCAAGAAAAACTCATTTCCTCTTGGGACTGTGGGAATAACAGGAGCAAAGGCTGCTCTTAAGAAGGACATCGGTAACCCTTAGTCGTGTTCTGACTGAAAAGGAGCATCTCCTCCGAAATCATAGAGAAATTCCCTTCTGGAGCGCATCACAAGCAGAGGCACTAATGCAAATCTTGTTAAACCCATGGGCACTGGAGCCAGGACCTCACGGTGCCTCTGACAGGCTTCTGCCCAGTCTTTCCCATCCTGTTTCTCTATTTATTTAACATTAGCCAAGTTATTCAAGTGTAAGTTAAGAACCAGTGGATGATAATAAATATTTATTGAAGTTTAACAAATCTGTGAGACCTGTGTGTGTATTAATCCTCATTATGAGTACTGTCAGTTGACGCTTAACCTACAGGAGCTGTCTTCTGTGTTTATTATATTAAATACATATTGGGGATGGCTAATTTACAGCATTAGCAGAATGCATTTGTGTCACATCCCATATTCCCTGTCCTTGTAGGCTCCTCTCAGCACCCAGCCACCAACCTCTGATTTTCCAAGGAGTCCAACCACCAACAGGACTAATGATTTTTTGCACGCATCTACCTTGGGACTGCAACTTTCCAAGCATTGCACTGGATTTTTCCTTGATTTTGTGCTTGAACTGAGCATGCACCAAAGTGCATGTGCAACGAGGTGTGTGTCTATCCAAAAGCAGAGGTGAGGGCTGCTGTTCTGCAAAAACTGCATCCTGACTCCATTAGAAACAACGGTAATTATTGCGTGACTCACCTTAACGCTACCACATTATATCCTAATGACTGTTCGGTTAATTCGTTTTTACGGGCTACGTCCTGGAAGGAGTTTCAGAGCGTGTTGCTAATGTATTGGAAATTAAGAATGTCCACAGGCCCGTCCGATGATTTGTATCCCGCAGCACGGTGATGCTCCTGCCTCCAGCAAGGAGGCCGTGAAATTAAAAGGAATTTAGAGGAGCCCTCCAAGATTGCCCTTGTTGAGCGGCAGCAGGAGATGCAACCGAGACCTTCCTGGAAGCCTGAAGTCACTGTTATCAGATGCAGAAGAGAGACCAAATAACCTCTGGGTTAATGAGAGATAACGAGCAGCTCTTGCTTGTAGCCACCCGCTCCGCTCCGGTGCTTGCATGGGAGGGCTCCTTCCCTGTGTTGTCTTTGTGGTACATAATTTACTCGGGGACAGTGTTTTGCAAGGTGCAAATTGCCTCTCTCAAGGGAGGACTTGGCTTCAGAGCGAAGTCCCTGCCGCTCTCGGGCAGTTTGTAGCTCTCCAGCCCTGCGCGCTGCTCACCGCGGGGATTTTTGGAAGGTCACTCCGAAGCAATAATTTCATCTAGCGATTTTATCTTCTGCCTCTTAGCAAGCGTTGTTGTTTTCCCTCCCGCTGCTTGGGATGGTGACAAATTTTAATGTCAGCATCAAATTACCCGGTGTGGTCTCAGCCTGGCCCCTGAGCCGGGAGCTCTGCTGGGACGCGGATTGGAGCCCGTTGTCGCTCTCAGCAGAGCCCAGGACCATGTGAGCCTCGGAGAATAAATTTCCCTCTTCCCCTAGAGGTGGTCCCTTGAGATCATCTCTGCAGGCAGCAGGATTTTCCCCTCCGCAGGACAAACCGTGCCATTCACAGGGAAAAAAATATGTTAATTCAGGGGAGCTTCATGCCAGAACATCTCAGCGTGCAGATCAGCCTGGGCAGCCTGACAGCCACACGGTGCTCCGGCAAGTCATGCTCAGCAGCTCCGGAGAAATGACTTGCATTTCTGCAGGCCCTAGCAAAATAAAACACTTTTTTTTTTCTCTTTTAATTTTTTTTTTTACTTTTGTATTTGTTTAATTGCAGGCATCAAATTTACAAGGGCACAGTGTAATTTTCCTCTTAAAAAAAAAAAAAGACATTTGGATTTCAAATAAGTATCCTCAGGTAATAATAATTATTTTAAGGTGGGTCAAACCTGTTGCCTGAAACCCTTGGCTGTGTTCCTTTGATACAACCCGTTATCCAACAAATGGTTTGATGTAAACTGGCGTGTATCTTTTAGAGGAGAAAGCTGGATTGTGACATGATAATACTGGTTTTTGAAGGAGTTCTATGCAGCACCTGTAGTGTGAGGCTAAGGAGGGGGATTGAGGCTGGAGATGCTTTGCAGAGGGCTGCAAGGAGCTCTCCATCCCTGGGAGCCCGGGCAGGCAGGACCATGCCAAAACAGCAGCCCTTTCCCATGGGAAACAGCCCTAACCACAGTCAACCAGTTGCCTCCATCACCTACCAGCTAGGACGATATTTAACCCAATGNCAGGACCATGCCAAAACAGCAGCCCTTTGCCATGGGAAACAGCCCTAACCCCAGTCAACCAACTGCCTCCATCACCTACCAGCTAGGACAATATTTAACCTANAAAACAAAATCAACCAAACCGTGAGCGTAAATAGTTCAGAAAAGAGCAAGCTCCATTTCTATCGTGATGTCAGGTGAAAGAAGTGCTGTTCTTCCCCACTCATCCTCATGCAAGGGCTTCCACTGGGGTATAAAATGTGTGAGGAGTTTTTAATAGAGCCCCTGGTCTGCAAGCAATGGGCACTTGTTCATTCTGCCAACAGAGAGGAGGTTTCCTGGTGAAAAATTACCCTTTCATTGCTGCTGTTCCCATGCAGGGAGATTTCCACTCTATGCAAGCAGAAGAAGCTGCACTCATGAAAATCCCAAACTACAGGGACAAAACAGCTTGACAAGAGCAATTTTTTCCTTGCTCCGCTGCAGACTGCAGCTACAGCCTTAGCTCCCTTTTCCTACAAAATCCTGAGCGGATACGTAGGAAAGTATTTTTATTCCGAGCTGCAAAGGCCAGGTTAGTTAGTTAGGCTTAGGCTGCATCAGGATGCAATAGAGTCAAGAAAAACTCATTTCCTCTTGGGACTGTGGGAATAACAGGAGCAAAGGCTGCTCTTAAGAAGGACATCGGTAACCCTTAGTCGTGTTCTGACTGAAAAGGAGCATCTCCTCCGAAATCATAGAGAAATTCCCTTCTGGAGCGCATCACAAGCAGAGGCACTAATGCAAATCTTGTTAAACCCATGGGCACTGGAGCCAGGACCTCACGGTGCCTCTGACAGGCTTCTGCCCAGTCTTTCCCATCCTGTTTCTCTATTTATTTAACATTAGCCAAGTTATTCAAGTGTAAGTTAAGAACCAGTGGATGATAATAAATATTTATTGAAGTTTAACAAATCTGTGAGACCTGTGTGTGTATTAATCCTCATTATGAGTACTGTCAGTTGACGCTTAACCTACAGGAGCTGTCTTCTGTGTTTATTATATTAAATACATATTGGGGATGGCTAATTTACAGCATTAGCAGAATGCATTTGTGTCACATCCCATATTCCCTGTCCTTGTAGGCTCCTCTCAGCACCCAGCCACCAACCTCTGATTTTCCAAGGAGTCCAACCACCAACAGGACTAATGATTTTTTGCACGCATCTACCTTGGGACTGCAACTTTCCAAGCATTGCACTGGATTTTTCCTTGATTTTGTGCTTGAACTGAGCATGCACCAAAGTGCATGTGCAACGAGGTGTGTGTCTATCCAAAAGCAGAGGTGAGGGCTGCTGTTCTGCAAAAACTGCATCCTGACTCCATTAGAAACAACGGTAATTATTGCGTGACTCACCTTAACGCTACCACATTATATCCTAATGACTGTTCGGTTAATTCGTTTTTACGGGCTACGTCCTGGAAGGAGTTTCAGAGCGTGTTGCTAATGTATTGGAAATTAAGAATGTCCACAGGCCCGTCCGATGATTTGTATCCCGCAGCACGGTGATGCTCCTGCCTCCAGCAAGGAGGCCGTGAAATTAAAAGGAATTTAGAGGAGCCCTCCAAGATTGCCCTTGTTGAGCGGCAGCAGGAGATGCAACCGAGACCTTCCTGGAAGCCTGAAGTCACTGTTATCAGATGCAGAAGAGAGACCAAATAACCTCTGGGTTAATGAGAGATAACGAGCAGCTCTTGCTTGTAGCCACCCGCTCCGCTCCGGTGCTTGCATGGGAGGGCTCCTTCCCTGTGTTGTCTTTGTGGTACATAATTTACTCGGGGACAGTGTTTTGCAAGGTGCAAATTGCCTCTCTCAAGGGAGGACTTGGCTTCAGAGCGAAGTCCCTGCCGCTCTCGGGCAGTTTGTAGCTCTCCAGCCCTGCGCGCTGCTCACCGCGGGGATTTTTGGAAGGTCACTCCGAAGCAATAATTTCATCTAGCGATTTTATCTTCTGCCTCTTAGCAAGCGTTGTTGTTTTCCCTCCCGCTGCTTGGGATGGTGACAAATTTTAATGTCAGCATCAAATTACCCGGTGTGGTCTCAGCCCGGCCCCTGAGCCAGGAGCTCTGCTGGGACGCGGATTGGAGCCCGTTGTCGCTCTCAGCAGAGCCCAGGACCATGTGAGCCTCGGAGAATAAATTTCCCTCTTCCCCTAGAGGTGGTCCCTTGAGATCATCTCTGCAGGCAGCAGGATTTTCCCCTCCGCAGGACAAACGGTGCCATTCACAGGGAAAAAAATATGTTAATTCAGGGGAGCTTCATGCCAGAACATCTCTGCGTGCAGATCAGCCTGGGCAGCCTGACAGCCACACGGTGCTCCGGCAAGTCATGCTCAGCAGCTCCGGAGAAATGACTTGCATTTCTGCAGGCCCTAGCAAAATAAAACACTTTTTTTTTTCTCTTTTAATTTTTTTTTTTACTTTTGTATTTGTTTAATTGCAGGCATCAAATTTACAAGGGCACGGTGTAATTTTCCTCTTAAAAAAAAAAAAAGACATTTGGATTTCAAATAAGTATCCTCAGGTAATAATAATTATTTTAAGGTGGGTCAAACCTGTTGCCTGAAACCCTTGGCTGTGTTCCTTTGATACAACCCGTTATCCAACAAATGGTTTGATGTAAACTGGCATGTATCTTTTAGAGGAGAAAGCTGGATTGTGACATGATAATACTGGTNAAAAAAAAAAAAAGACATTTGGATTTCAAATAAGTATCCTCAGGTAATAATAATTATTTTAAGGTGGGTCAAACCTGTTGCCGGAAACCCTTGGCTGTGTTCCTTTGATACAACCCGTTATCCAACAAATGGTTTGATGTAAACTGGCATGTATCTTTTAGAGGAGAAAGCTGGATTGTGACATGATAATACTGGTTTTTGAAGGAGTTCTATGCAGCACCTGTAGTGTGAGGCTAAGGAGGGGGATTGAGGCTGGAGATGCTTTGCAGAGGGCTGCAAGGAGCTCTCCATCCCTGGGAGCCCGGGCAGGCAGGACCATGCCAAAACAGCAGCCCTTTCCCATGGGAAACAGCCCTAACCACAGTCAACCAGTTGCCTCCATCACCTACCAGCTAGGACGATATTTAACCCAATGATGTGACTTAAATCCCAGCTCACACCCTCTCATCCATGAGGACACGGATGCCGCTATCAGCAGTGACATCTGCCACCCCGTGTGGGACCTCGGAGCGACTTTCACACCACTAACAGGACACGCACCTTCATTCTGGAGTGTTTTTCCAGTCCTTGGAGGGCTATTAGCAAATTATTTTGTCCAACATGTCCTAAAGGTATTAGTTATATTTACTGTTCTGCCGAATAGCTGTTTCTTTCTGGTTTGGCAAGCAACAGCCCATTCAGGAGAGGAGATAATTGCCTGGCTCGATATCTGGTCTATTTTCTACCCAATGATGTTTTCCCTTTTCTGAAAAATTGATGATCGATCAGTTACATTAGAGATCGCCAGATGTGATATGTATACCACATACTACATTTATTTCCGTGTGAGAGGAAAGCATTAAGCTCTGTATCGTTCCAGAGGGTACTTCTGGTGCAAAACTCAGCTATATTAATAGGACTAACCATCAAAATGCATGGGGCAAATTAAACTAAGACATATTGCAGGCTACTACATAAAAGTCACACTGGAGCCTTCAGCCTGCATTATATTCTTGTGCAGTTCAAACTGAGCCCATCTTTTTGGCTCAGAAATGTTTACATTCTTCTTGGAAAGCCAATAAAACTGTGTTTAATGATATTCACACGAAAGGTTGTATGAGCTTTTTTGCTTGATGGCACCCAAGACAACTGGGCTTTAAGCACAGAACTTTCCAATGCTGCTCGAGTGCAAATAACAGTGTTATCTCTGCAGGACAGACCGGGCATGGAAGCAAAGCTTTTCCTCTTTTCCGAAAGAATCACAGGGATTTAGAAGCCGTTTCACTTCTTTCGGTCACCTTTCAAGTTTTACATTGTATATTAATAACTGTGTCATCCGGTACAAAGAGAAGGATGTTCGTCCCCGTGTTAATTAAAGGAAATTGCTGCGATGGATAACATCGACTAAGCAGAAGTCAATGATCTTGCGTCCACGACTCCAAACGCCGCTCTGAGTGTATTGAGCTAAAAGGAAGCCCTCGTCTTCCCCAACCTGCGTCCGTCACGTTGGGTCCTCCTGCAAGATCGTTAGTCCCACGTCTTCACCCCCCATGCTCAGCCTATTAATTTCTCCTGTGCTGGCCCCGAGATCAAGCTGGCCAGGAGGCCGGTAACGCATCTCCAGCGATGGAAGAGCCATCACTTTGATGCATCCCAAGAAAATCCCCCGAGAGAATGATGCTTCTTGGAGTTCCCATTAGCAGCCTTGGCCGTTTTCCAGGATTTCTCCTGGATCTGCAATCAGCTGCAATCAGCCCCACTCCTGTCTGCTATCTGCATCACCCAGGCGGCGCATCCTGCAGCACAGCGGGAAGGATTTTCCCACTGCTCTATCTCATATCTTTAAACAGCCCAGGAGTGATCCCTTAAGATTTTATTTCTTCCTCTCCCTTAGAGTTAGCTGTGGACATAATTAAGACCTACGGTTAAAGTTACTCCATTGGAAACCCAGAATATTATATTGTCCTTTGTGCAAGAAAGGAATTAAAGAAATGGATTTGGCCTTGATTTTTTCATTTGAACTTCTCTGCTTGAGCTGCACTTTTCTATTACCTCTGCGACTCTGCCTTCGTTGTGTTATTAAAAGAAAAGTAATTTATGACTGCCAGTCTTGAAGCCTCTAATTATTTCTGGCTGTGCATCACAATTATTAACGGAGTATCCCCTCCTTCTTCTAACGGGATGAAAGACATTCATCCTCTTTCGGGTGAGTCACTCCCAGGTAGCCAAATCCCCCCTTTTCCAGCCACAGCAGCTAAGAGCAGTGACACTTTCCCCGTGTGACATGTTATTTCTTGCTGGTTCAAGCCAAACATTGCATTTACTTTACTGCAGGGGAGCTGAACCACAGCCACAGGTTACTCGAGGCTGGTTTTTAGCACCAGGATGGTGCTGGGCACGGTCTCATTCAAAACCATGGAATAAAGTGTCACTCAGCATGAACCCCAATGTCAAAATATCTCTGCTATGCTCCCTNACTTTACTGCAGGGGAGCTGAACCACAGCCACAGGTTACTCGAGGCTGGTTTTTAGCACCAGGATGAGCACAACACCTGGCTCTGCGCATGGTCTCATTCAAAACCGTGGAATAAAGTGTCACTCAGCATGAATCCCAATGTCAAAATATCCCTTCCCTTCCCTTCCCTTCCCGTCCCCCCTCCCTCCCCTTTTTCCCTCCTTACCCCTCACCTATTTCCTCCTCCCTCCCATCGTCCATCTTTCCCCACGCTTCT
>VWPW01007094.1:0-19560 GCA_013389825.1 Crypturellus undulatus | reverse complement strand
TCCCTTCCCTTCCCTTCCCTTCCCTTCCCTTCCCTTCCCTTCCCTTCCCTTCCCTTCCCTTCCCTCCATGGATTGCACCAGCTTTCCTGTAGTTTCTAGTGGTTAATGAACACATCAGTTCTCATCCCAACAGCTCCCCTCAAACGGGATAGCACTATTTCAGGAATTTTGATGAACTGAGAAAATTCTGCCCTCTGTTTTTAAGGAGGCCAGGACAATCATTATTTTCGGGACAATTTTAGGGAAAGCCCTAAGGAATGAATGCGAATGATGAATGGCAACATCTCAGATTTCTGAAACAGGAGATAGATCCCCTGGAGAGGAGTCACACGCAGATCTTGGGTAAGAACTTTTCTAATAGACATTTTACTCTTAACAAATATGAAATGCTATTTTCCTTGTATTTTGCTTAAACATCTGATAAAAAGCTCTGTTATAGCAGCACTTCTAAAGTTGTGCACTCTTTGAAGCTAAAAGCAGCAAAAATAGGGACCTGCTTGTTAGCTTAACTTAAGTCTGTTCCTCAGTCGAAGGGGAAAGCAGGGAAATTGCCCTTCAAGGTCAGCGGTTGCAGCGATAACAGAGAACAGGTGGAATGTTAAAATCACCGTGAATTATTTGCAGCTCCTTCTCCACCCTGCAGCCCTCAAAGGTTGCAGTGGGCAGCTGCCCTGTGTGAAAACACGGGTTATTGCAGTGCCATGGGGAAGGTTTGCTTCCCCCGCTCATTCCGGGATAGCAGGAGATGCTCCCTGCTCGATCCGAGATATTGATGATATTGACGGAGTCCGTCTCCATCCTCCCTTTCCCTGTCCTAGTGCAGAAATGCGTCACCTGGCCCAGGTTCAGCAAGGTGCCCTGTGCCAACAGCATCTCTCCCTCAGCAAAACCAGCCTGGACTTGATTTTGGGACCAACCTCTCCCTTTTCTGTAACAATTTTCTTTAACAATTTGTCTCTAAAACTCTCCTTTTTAATGATCCTTAAGATAGCCTTTAAGGTGGCTGTAACTACATGGTAGAGCGGGGAAACACAAGACCTTTAAGTATTTTGCATTTATAGTTATATGTAGTTTTATTGCATAGTCAGTAAAAATCCCTGCTGATTATGTCATTGCTGAGGCAATCAGGTGCCAAAAATATTTTTTTTTATTATTTCATCTGTGCAATAATCATTTTCTGCCTCAACAGTAGGCCCAGTTACTGTTTCTCCCCTTATGTTTTCATTAATTAGAAGGAAGCGGAGGGGTAACAAACGACTCCCTGGCTGCTAAAGTGTGCATTTTTCACTGTCAGGTTACAAGAGGCAATGGGCAAAGACAATATATCCTGTCAGATTTGAGAGCACTTATTGTCAGCAGGGTTTGCAAAAATAGAAAGTGAGGTAGCTTTTCTGGATAGCATTGGAGCTATCTATGGATGGAGTTTAATCTGACTAATTATAACTAAAGGCTTTGGCAAACAGCATCATGTAGCTGGGAGAAAACTGGATGGTGCTTTTTTTTTTTTTCTTATCAAGCCCGTGTGAATGTTAATGTGTGTAAGTGTAAAATCGACTTCTATTAAATCTTCTAAATTGCCGTGCACTCCTTCACCCGCAAGGCCTCGCTTCTTCGCAACCACGCTGGCGAGTTACTGGTAAAAGTATTAAAACTCTTCGAAACAGCCGTATATCTTCTGGTTTACAGGAAGGGCTGCAAGTGGAGGGGAAAAAAAGAGTAATTTCTGAATAATTCTCGCAGCAAAGGGGTGAGGAGGAAGGAGGTTCGCCCACCACTCGGGTTGGATCCATAAAGGTGGCAGTCCTAAATATCCCAGCAATGAAGGCAGGAAAAATGGGATGTTTGATCATCTGAAACAAAAATATTTTATTTGTTTGTGCTGCTTCACTTTCATTATCTGGATTAGGGGCCTTTCCTTAGTTTTATGATTAATAGAGGATGTCTTACCAGCAACGTCAGCCTGCTGGGCTGGAAACCCTGTCTTTTCCCTACGAAATCCCTTCTGCAGGGAAAACAACCCAAAACAACCGTCTCACTCTGACGTTTCTGCATTGGCTTCAGGCAGGTTGCAGATTAATCCAGCGAATTGGAGCAGTTTTACATAAAACACGATCCCAGCGTGAGGAATTGCATGGTGCTTGGCCAACGGAAGGGGCAACACCTGGATAAGCCCAGAGGAGGACACGGTTTGGACCTTCTGCACCCTCATGAAAACCCCATTTTTGAGAGGAAAAACCAAGGCAGAACGAGTTACTGCTGTCCTACCGTTCAGCACCCAAGGACATCCCTCCTCAACCCCTGTCGAAGCACACACAGTTATTGGCAGCTGCCAATCACTCCAAAGAAGATATTTGACAGCAGCGAAACCATCAAGTCTCTTGTGATATTCCCCATTTCTTATTGTCCCTCCGTGGTTCTTGGTGGAGGTTAAGGACTATAAACGGGGAAGGCTTTTTTCCAACACGATCTCTCAGAGCCAGAACAGCCTGCAATAATAAAAGCCGATTGTTCCCAAAACTGAATATCCCCTTCATTTGGGTCATTCTTTTAATTGACTTCGTTAATAAAGGAAAAGTCCTACTTAAACATAAATTTATTTCCCTGGCAAAATATAAGGGGACACCATAAAGAAAACCACACAAACTGTTTTTAACTCAAAACGTTAATACTAAATTGCATTAACTAATAACATAAAAACACCAACCATCTGGCTTTTTGGTGGGAGGACTCTAATTCCATTAGGACTTTAATAAATGTACTGCACCGGAGAGACATTTTACACTGATAGCCTGGGCAAAAATGAGTAGCGCTTACAAGATTAGTAGACGCAGCAGCCCGAGGATCGCTCTCTTGGAACGACTCTACCAAAGGGAAGGGGATGACACTCAAGGACAGAGATGACACAGAGAAGTAATGCCCTGAGGGATGTATTTTGGGCTTTCATTTGCCCTTGGGTGCGATGCCCTGGAATATGGGTATGTCACTGCCTGGGGAAGAAAAAATACCCAATGGCTCTTGCATTGATGGAAAATCCAAGCTTCCCAATGAAGGTGGCAACTTCCCCACTTTCTAATTCCTTTACAAAGAGGGTGGCAAGGCAGAAATGGGGCCAGAAGTGGTGCCCAGGTGCATTGGAGGACCAGGACACGGAGCAGGGAGCAGAACATCTCCATGGCCATCCGCAGCCCTAGAGCCAGCCCACGGCATCCCGNTCCTTTACAAAGAGGGTGGCAAGGCAGAAATGGGGCCAGAAGTGGTGCCCAGGTGCATTGGAGGACGGTGCATGGACCAGGGAGCAGAACCTCTCCATGGCCATCCGCAACCCGAGAGCCAGCCCATGGCATCCCGAGCTGTGCGGTGCTCCTGGGGGAATCAGTCTGTTCACACGAAGACAGGAATGGGATGACATGGAAACGGACCCTCAACCCTTTCTCCATCCCTGTCTTTTCTTCCACCCAAATTTTGTTTTTTTTTCTCCCATTGCCTCACCATATCCGTCACATCCAGCGTGTGCAAGGTTTACACGCTGGGACTGGAGGGAAGGGGAGAGGGCCAGGATGCAGGTTTGCATCCCGCAAGGCATGAACTTGTGGATCAGCAAGGCGAGAACCCGGCTGCATGGTTTCTCAGTGAGAATTAACACATATTATGGAATATCAGGTCATTTTTTAATGTTAATTTTGTTTCTCCCAGGCCTTATTTTCTATGAACGCACTTAGAGCAGATCCCCACCTAGTCAGGAATTACACACTCTGGGTCACTGCTATGAGAAACAGGAGGGAATTGCCAAAGTAAGCAGCAAAGCAAAGAGCATATGTGTGTTTTTATTAGTTTTAGCAGAGTTTAATAATGACAAGCACGCTTGGATTATCTTGAACAATCTGTATTCCAAATTGGTCTTAATGCCAGATGACCTGGAGAACCACCCCATCACGGTAATTACTGGAGCTCCTTTAAAAGGCAACCTCCACCCCAAAATATTTGGGAATAAAAGTGGATTTCCACACAGGTACTCTTGGAGCAAAAAGTCGACTTACATGGAGCTGCAGCGTCACAAGGAGCTTTTAAAAAGCTGGATGCCTTCCAGATTTTAATTTACATGATCATTAGCACTAGCTTACTCCAAATACATCAATCAGTTTAAAAAACACCAGGTGGCTGGTTCGGGAGAGAAGCCCTACCCAGGTGAATGCTGAAGCACTTGCTTATGTTTAAGCCTAATTCCTACTGAATGGCTCTGGTTTAAGCACATTTCCACCGCGATAGGGTTGGAAGGAAGCTTCCAAAATGCATTACGGAGGCAATCCGGTTTGAGGATGGCATGTCTGTATAGAAAACATCAGGCTCCAAAGTATCCTCAGCCTAGCACAGAATCGCCCCTAACACTGAGATGTCCCCATCGGTCACACTGCGCTAACAGATGGATGTGGCTCCAAGCACCTTAAATCCATGTGCCAGCTCCATTCCCAAGCTAATGCAGGGAAATCCAGCGCTCCTCAGAGCTGGCATGTTGGACCACTGACATAACCACCTGGATGTGGCTTTTTTTCCATCTGGGCTCCTTATTTTGAGACCAAAAAGTGTTTCCTTTCCTCGCCAGCATCTGTATGGCCCAGCGCTCGTGTGAGAGCCGGGAATCCCGCAATCTGCTCAGCCAGGAGGAGGAGGAACCCCTGCTCTTTCCCACGCAGAAAGCTGTAATAAAACCATCCAGAAAATGACAGGTTACTGGCTCTGTGCTTTGGAAACTGCTTTTATCGAGTTGCCTTCTTGTCCTCCGACAGCGGGAGGGATGCCGATGCGGATCCCCCTTGAGCTTGCCCAAGAGCCAGGCTAATGCCCCGTCCCTCGGTCCCTCGTCATCCCTGCACCTTCAGCCCCCGATGCCACTTCTCTCTCTTGCGTTAGGAAGCAAATATCCTCTGGGTTTTCTACATAAATCCTCAATACAAAAGAGAAGTGGACTTGAACTGTGCAGCTGAATCATTAGAAAACAAATGCTTTGGCAGGGGACATGATAGAAGAAGAAAGGTAGTAGATCCATGGTACTGCAGCTTGCCTTTTGTGGCCTTTCTGGTTTAGAAATCTCTCATGCTGCTGCTTTCTGCATTTTTCTTACACTATTGATACATGAAATAAAACACAAAAAACATGCACCTTCTCTATTCTTAAGCCAGATCACCTGAACCTCTTACCAATTAGAACATGCACAACGTTTTGCTGACCATGGCTGGTTACTTCCAGGCCTGCTTAAGATCCTGTTGGAATATTCGCCCTGTCACTCTTCGGGATGTGTCCTCATCCCATCACATATATTTATAGCCCATTTCCAGGTTATAAATAAGAATTCCTTCAAAGCAGAGGAGAGGAGCTGCCCTGCTTGGAGGAGAGCCCTCTCAGGATGCATTCACACAAAGACCAAGTTTTATTTTAATTGCTTTTTTCTCTTCTCTCGCATGCAAAACTTTCCATTTGTAGTAAGGTCCCCACTAACACTCTCTCTAAAAATGATATGTATGAAGGAAAGAGGGGGTTATTTACTCCCAGACCATCCAGTTTTCATGCAGTTTTGCCATTTTTGTGTTGGTACAAAACTCTCGAGTCCCTGCTAGACTCCCAAAGTGATGACTGCAGAACGGCTGCTTTTCAAGGTCTTCCATGGGTGAAGTTTTACCCCTCTTTCTTCCAAAGGACATCAGGGAGAAACCAGGCAGGCAGGCAGAGATGTGTAGATTAAGCAACGTGATCAAACGTTAATTAAAACCCTGTAGGAGGAGAAAGAAATGAGTTAACCCTTCCCATGACCAGATGGCGTCCGAGCTCAATGAGCAAAGAGGGAGCTATAAAGCCCACCTGGACCAGACAAGGGCCGGTTTGCTTTGCTAGGAGGGAGAACAGAGGTTTTGGGCAGCTGATGGTGCCCAAAGGTGATCTCCAGGCTTGGGCTGAGAGGAGAAAGCAAAGTGGATACCCTCTGTTTTCTGAGATTTCTTTTTCTCTTAGTAGGTCAAAGTCTTCCGTGTAGCCAGGGTGAGACCCTACATCCTGCTCAGATTCTGTATTGCAGATTTGCACCAGCTGTGCAAGTGGCCTGACTTTTCTCTAGATGGACCAGTTGCATCTTCACAGCATAGGCTGCAACGATGCTGAGAAACCATTGCAAACCACTATGATTTATACGCCCGAGAAGACCACAGCCATTTGGTTCAACTACCATCAAGGCAGTAAATTAATTCTGCAAGGGTCCTGTCCCAACTTCCATTGATTCTGATTTTGTTGAAAATCGTCCATTAGCCAAGAATTACTACCAGTGTTAGTGGAAATGCTGTAGTGTCATTAATTGGAATTAATGGATGGGTAGTTTTTATAGGAGATTTGAATGAAGGCAATATTCCTTTCAAAAACCATTTTATTAGAAATTTGCTTGCCTGTTGTAAAATGCAATGCCACAGCAAGCCATTCCACAATGCTTTATCCGTGGCTTGATGTGTTTTTAATTAAGGAAAAGCAAAACACTTTGAAGCATTTTTATTTAAAAAATAGCCATATAACAGATAGCTATTTATTTACTGCATAATGGGAACTTGGACCAAGAAGGACAAGGAACACAACAGCCCTGCCCCTGTTTATTGACTCAACCCCAAATACTCTCCTTATTTGAAAGGACTCCGGGTGTTCCTGATGTCCTAGAAGTTGGTTTGTTCCCAGTCATTTCAGGAGTGCAAAAGAAGAGGCCAATCTGCTTTTCTGCTTTTATTAGGGCTGATCATACATGATCCATAAGCATTAATGCCAGAATCGCTGGAATAGCCCTAGTCTCAATAAAGGGCTTCAAACCCAGCTGAGAATGGGCCCTTTTCCATCATTTCCACTGAAAAAATGGGACCAGGGACAAACCCTTGATGCTCCATTGGAGTCCAGCGATCTCCCCTGATCCGTGCCCTGTTTTCCTCCTCTCTTGTGCCACTGGGGCTCATTTGATACTCTCAACCATGGCGTTTGGAGCATTTAAACGAGGCCAGACAAGATCAGTGTTCTCCCTCTGTGCTTGGGGACACTGAGCTAGAGCAGACCAAGGGTCTTGCACAAGGCTACAGAGCAGCAACTCACCAAGCTTATTATAAAAAAAAAAGAAATCATCCTTTCACTATTGGAATATGTAGAGGATCTCTCTAGCATTTACTTTAGCTTTTCAACCAAGGCAGATTGCTTGTATTTAGTTATTATATATATATATTTTTCCCAAGCTACCAGTGGTCTCCAACTGCAGTCTGCCCTTGCTGCTCTCTTCTTCAGAAGTTTATTTATCTGTTCCCATTTTCCAAGAAAGTTATTCACTGGCAAAACGGCAATATCGGCACCAGTGGCAAGGATGTTTTCCTGGGCTCTGCATGTTGGAAATGGCACAAACTGAAGGCAGCACATTGGGGTCTTGCTTAAACCACAGCAATAGTATTCGGGTAGGTAACTCCTCAAGGACGTGCCAACCGGCCGAGCACCCTTGAAAACAGCCTTTTTCCCCCTTCCTTCACCCAGAGCTCTACTTTTGCTAATGCAACCTGCTTGTTGTTCCAAAAACCTGTGTGCAATCATGTGTTTTAGGGGAGCAAATAGCACTGTGCCCCTTTAGCTGGCAAAACTCCTCACGTTCCCCGGATGCTGCAGGAAACAGGGAAGATTTTGGCAAAACGCCACTGCGGGGCTGTGCCGGGGCTTGGGAAGGATGGAGGGGGCTCCAGAGGAGCAACATGGATGTGCCACGGGAGGGAAGTGGAGCTGCATGATCAGAATTCTAATTAAGGGCAAAATATTGGAAATATGCCATATTAGAAACGCTATTACGATTAATACTGACAATACCACTCCTGGGAAATAGGCAAATTTACACAGTAGCTATACATAAAATTTAGCTTAGCGTATTCCCTCTCTACCTTGTTTGCACGCTGTGATAACAAATTGCTTGTATGCTGTAGGACGGTGTGCTTTTTTAATCTAAATATTTGATCCAGCGATTCATTTTGTGAGGCAAGAGAGGCGTGCAGAGGTCTTGAAGCATCAGAGCAAAGGAAATGTGTTGTGATATATTTAGCAAGTGATAATGTGAAAAACACACACACTAAAAGCAAGTATATACGGATGACAAGAAGGTAAACAGTAAGCAAGAGCCTTGGCTGTTCCCATTCAAGAATGAAGCTTGATGTTGTGTGCAAGACACTGGATGGGGTGAGATCTGTTCTGTCCTGCTCTCTACTCACTTGCTGGGCTCTTCCAGCATGCATCCAAGCCTACAATTTACAGCCACAAACCCTGAAAAATCAGGTTTAGGGTTTGGTTGCATTGTTAGAGCTGGTCTTTTTCTGTAAAAACTAAACAAAATGCAGTATTTTGCAAATGCTTCTCTGCTCGCGGGACCTGTGCAGCAGTGCCAGGCCCCGCATCACACTTATCCAGCTTTAGCTCAGCAGCCTGAGCCTGGTTTTAGGCCGATGGAGACACTGATGAGCCGTGCCTGCCCTTTCCATCCCCAGGCAGCTCTGCAGGATCTGTGCAATTCCCACGGAGCTCCCGGCTCTCCCCTTGAGCTCATTCAATTAAGCTGCAAAATGGCACGAATCCAACATGATCAAACGCTTCCTGAGCATCGGGCTTTCCCTTCGGAGGGCAGAAGGAAGGGGGCACTGGATGCTGCTCACGAACCCATCGAGCTCCCTGCTGTCCCCAGAAAGGGCTCTCAGGTTTCCTTTCCTGGCAAGCAGCAGGAAGGAGCCCGGTGCTTGCCAAGTTGCTGTTTTAGAGGTCATCTGCCCTTGCGGTGATGTGTTAACCCAGGAAATGGCCCAGTTTCTGCCAGCTTGTCTGCAGAGACTGAGCTAATGATGCTGGTTGAGTCTTAGATGGGAATGGGACATGGAGTCGATCCAGCCCATTGCACAGTTCCCACCCCAAGTTCAACCCTGGCATCTTGCAGCAGCGCAGGAGATGGGTCTGAATTTTATCCTGATCCATTCGCCCATCTCAGGAACACAACTGTGCAATCCGTAGGCAGGGAGAAAATTCCTAGGCCTCTTTTCATCTGCATGATGAGGGGTTTCCATGTTGCTCCGCCGCAGGAAAATGATTGAAGTAAATTAAGTAGTGCCTTTAAAACCATAGGGCAGGTCCTCATCAGCTGCTCATCAGCACAATTCCTTTGACTTAAATGCACATTTACAGCTGCTGAGGAGTCTCCCGAACGAGCAGCCTGTAATTACCGCTGTATGCGTAATGCCTCTCGCTGTGTCAAATGGAGGGCTATCGACAGCACGCGAAGCCCTGAAAAACACTGATAAGAGCGAACTGCAAGTCCAGTTCTGTGATGTGATTTCCCCCAGTCCACAATTTATAAGCCCAAATTAGCTGCCTCATTTTCAGGACGGATTGGCTGAAGTTGCTTCTCTTGGCACGTGATGCCAGGGGAGTGACAGTATCATACGTGTTCCTGCGAGCTGGCTGACCCGCCATTGATCTTTTAGGGTCACAAATGTCCTCTGAAAGATTTCCTTTTGGCTCAAATAAAGCAGCATAATTTGCTGTCAGGGCAGGTCTCCTGCTAACGCCTCATCTGAGAGCAGCAGCCCTCCAGTTAGGACCATCTCCTGCAAACGCCAAAGCCTCCTCTGACCTTTCTGCCCCATCAGCTGCTTTCCTTGCTGCTCAAGGGAGGAAAGGAGACGATTTTTGAGCAGTTCTGCTCTTTTTTGAATAAGATCAGGGAAACACACTGGGTTTCTTGCTACACTCACACCGATTCGCCTGGAATTTCACATAGAGATCACTCCTCTGCCCCATGATGCTGGTTCACTCTTTCTCCTCCAAGGTTACTACTAATGTTGCATCTCTTTGGTCTATTATAGCGTCAGCTGAGATCTTTTGAGATGAGCAGATTAACAGCTTTCCACTTTAAATGAAGAAGATGATGGCAAGAAATTTGTGCTAAGTGGTAACTTCGGACACCGAAAATTTCTTCTCATCCAACAGACTCTGAAGATAATTGGGTTTGAGTTGCTCCTCACGTTTTTCCCTTTTCCCTCCACATTTAAAGTATTTTTTTAAGTAAAAGGACAGCCTAGCCTTAGTTCTCACAGGCTGGGGAAATAATAGCTTGTCACTGGAGGCAGGTTTATGAGCAGAGCTTGGTAACCCTTCCTCTGTTGTACACATGCTAAGGGGGAAAGTCAGGACTTCATGCAATGGCAGTGAAAAATTCACATTTGTTTGCATGGGGCTGGCACCATCCTGTTAAAGGGAAAAAACCAAAGCAAAGAAAAAGGCCCCAGCCAGTTATTCAGCAAGGGAAAGTGCTGAGCAGATATTCTCTTGGAAATGTGAAAATTCCAAGATTTATGAATGTTATCATGCTTTCCCTAAAAGGATAATCAATGTACCCAAAGTCTCCGGATCAATATTTATTCCTCTCAAACAGACTATGCTAAAGAAATATTCCCAAACACACCGACTTCTGATATTTTGTTTTGTTGTATAATATTTCAGTCAACTGCAGAATGTCTTGGATAATGATGATAAATAAGTAAAAAGTCTACAGTGGTCTATCATGCGCAGGACGTATAATAGGTAGTTTATACACTTGGTAACAAAAGCTCAGGCCCAAGTAGACTTGACCTCCTGATCTTTTAAATATACAGCAATGACTTTATCCACTAGATTTAGGTTAACAGCTTGGGGAATTTGCAGGTGCTAAATTAACCGCCAGAGACAGTTTCATAAGTGCAGCAGGAACACACTGAGCATGATAAGGAATAATAATTAAAAACTGAATCAAAGGAGTGTAGAGTTCAAGAAAAAGCATGTGGAAATAGGTCCGATGGAGTGTGCTACCCCAGACGGGTTTGCATACGACTGGTTTGGCTTCAGCACAGGCTGGATCATGGCTCATCTGCCAAGTGCAAGACCAATTTAATTGATCACGGGTGAGGTTTAGACACCCAGAAAACCTCAGAGACCCCCATGACTGCCCTGGTGACTGGTAGCTCCCCCAGGCAGAGGACTGGGTCACCCTTGGCTCTTCAGACAATACAGTCTCCTTGTCAACATGTAATTTTGCTGCAGTTCAGCCAAATCCAAAGTTTTTTATCACTCCTCCTTCCCTCAAGGCCCTCTTTGCAGAAGAGGCCGCTGAATCTTCTACTTGCTGATCCATCAGCTGATTTCTAGATTTGCTAAACATGGGCTAGCTAATGCCATTGCAGTCTAACCACAAAACCAAAGAGTACCAACCCTCCAAACTCATTCTTCATTCCTGTTTTCTCACCCTCAGAGGCTAGAGGCTCCCTGCTTTCCAAGGACATCACATTTTGCGTGCATGTTCTGCATCAGAGATCAGACTTTTATGCAAGTCGAGCCAAGATTTACACTTGCAGACGGTACCGGATGAGCTGTAGCTCAACGCACATATAGATTTAACATATAGATTCAATATATAGATTTAGTGGGATGCTGAGTAAGGGTAGACCAAGCCTTCCTTGCTTTCTTGCTTCCTTCCTTGGTTCCTTCATGGCTCTATCATGACTGACCCACGTCTTTGGGGAGTCCAGAGCTCATGCACAGCCAGGGCTACGAGCCAAATATCAGCAATTCTCCTCATGGGCAGAATCATCTCCCAGGCTAGATCACAGAAACCGCTACGGAAGGTACTCAAAATAAGGACAAACCATTGGAAAGTGAATTGGAGAGAATGGGGCTTTCAGTGGCCCCATCTTTCGGTTTTCAGGATTTGCAGCTTGCATGGCCTGAGCACAAAACACCTGGTAACAATATTGGAAGTTTGCTGGGTATTGGAGCCATAATTACTACATAACTCGCAGCAGCAAGATCTCCTGATGACCCTCTCCCTTGCAGAGGAGAAAGAATAATGCTGTGTTTTATTTGCCCTGTCAACACGTGGATCTTGCCTCCCAGTGTAATTACATGGTCAGTAGTCACAGGGCTCCATGGCCGATGGTGTCCTGTAAATAAACACAGACCCACAAATTCTACCTGTAAGGTAGAATAAACCCAGGAAGATTTCCAAAAACAAAGGTAAATGTGTACCATTCTGTACCCACAAAAGCCCTATTTCTGCTCTTAGGCTGTAGGGATGCATGGAGGATTGTCTTATACAAGTGGTTTCTTGTCATTGTATCTGCCTGTGCAGTATGACCTTCAAGTCCTATGTTCATCTTGGCATCCCACCCTGTCCCACAAGTGCATGTGCATTATATGCACCAAATATATGCATTATATGCACCAAATATATGCATTATATGCATCAAATATATGTATTATTTGCACCAAATATATGCACCAAAGGACATGTCCAAANTATGCATTATATGCACCAAATATATGCACCAAAGGACACGTCCAAGCCATTTGCAGCCCCTCTTGCAGGAACCTAGATGGTCTGATTCAGAGCTGACCAACAGAGTGGCTTCCTCACGGTCCTCAAGAAACTTGTAGTAGAACTAAGAGAAGAAGTTTCTGAAACCGATTCCAACATCCAGACTCCAAATCTAGTCTTTTTCTCTACCAACCTATTGCTTTTGGCAACTGCATTCCCTGCTTTGGAAATCTGCTTTGTTGCACCCCCTGTGAACATACAGCGGGTGGCCCGGTGAGGGCCAAGATAAGTATGAGGAGCTTTCATGTTCTGTTTATTTATATGACCTTAAAGATGATGTCTGGGCATAATGTTCAACATGACTGAGAGAAGCTGACAGGGCAGTACCTTCTGGCTACTGCAGCGCAAACACAAAATCGCATAAAAATACCAATTGTAAAATTACTCAAATCCATTAGCTTAATTAGCGTCGTTAATCAAGACAAAACATTTGATACGTCATGTACTTTCACGAGTGATAAATGAGCCTTTGATGAAAACCCAGCAGGTTGCCCTGCTCTTGGATGCACTGGCTGGTGCCCGGCCACGGCGATGGTGCCAGCGCAGAGCTTGGATCAAGGTTCCAGCCCAGCGAGAGGCTGGCACTGCATTTGGCAAAATCCGGCCAGGATATTTAGACTGTCAGTTCCATCTGCAAACGTGTAAAATTACCTAATGGGCTGCTTTGCATAATGTGATCCCCTGATCTTGACTGCTTCCGAGGCAGAATTACAGCAAGGGAGTTAATGAGTGTTGTTACAATTACCATAATAAATTGGAAGACTGTGTGAGCAGTGATTGGGATTGTCTTGCTTGAGGAAGGAAGGTTCCTTGGGTGCTTTCTTCTCTTTTCTACAAGAGTATTTGAGGAGAGGGATGTATCTCCACCTGTAAAGTCCTTTTCCCATGACTAGTATTAGCACTCCTCACCAGCCTAACCTTCAAGTAGCCCATTCCCAAATTCACGCTTATCACGGAGCATGCTCCAAGCTCTCACCATTTATTTTCTCTCGAAATCCACAATTTTTTGCAGTCTGCGAGGTCTCCAGCACGCAGCCTGGGGATGGGATGCTCTGTGACTCCCGCATGGCTCCCTTGCCTCTGCATGAGGACTCAGCTCTCACGTGTTTCTCCTCCCGGTACCACGGCACATAATTGAATCTTCTCTTAGCCTCCTTGTAACAAGCCCCAGCTACAAAAGGCTAAAGGCTTTATTCCCAAGAAAAGCTTTAGAGATAAGATTCACCGGCTGTGGCAGCACACTGCAGGTCTTAGTAAGAGAAATAAATGTCCCTTCACTCCACAACTGTCTTTCCAGCACTTTATCTGCAATGGGCCCAAACACAGTCCTCAGCTATTTGTACTGCTAAATATAATAAAAGAGAGGTCAGCAGTTTCTGAGGGATACACTTCTATAAAAAACAGTTCGATGGCATTTTCTGCATTAAACACATTATTCAAGGGCCTTTCTCCTTTCCAATATCCAGTTTCTGCCTGGTGTGCATGGGACTGAGTCCTGCAACACCCTGGACCGTCACTGAGCTATGAAAACCTTACCCCAAGGAAAGAGCTGAAATTGGATTTGTTAGTCTAATTTGGGGATGCTAATTGTAAAGTGATCAGGAAAGACGGGATTGACTGAGGATGCTTCCACGTAGCTGCTTATTTTGTGGTTTATTTTCCTGATGAATGGATGGGGCGGGGAAGTAAAGGCAGATGGGAGAAATTCAGGGATTTTAACAAATTCTGCATCCACTTTGCAAGCAGACCCAGGAGCAGCTTGTCCTTCCAAGAAGAGGATTTTCAAACAACCTTTTCTCCTTCCTGGGGCTCAGAGGAAACTCATCTTCCCTCCCTGGCTGTCCTGCTCGGTGGCAGGGATCAGGCACGGATGCAGCTTTGTGGATGCTGAAGCTCAACTCTTTTTTGGGGCATAAAAATGAGATTTGGGTCTCACTGCGGGGCCAGAGAGAGGAGACATCTCTGAACCTGGACCAACAAGCCCTGTGCGGGCAGATAACAGACTCCAGGGATACAGATGCGGTTTGGCCTGTGGTTCACACGTTTATGTAAACAATGTAATTACAAAGCAATCCAAAAAAAAAAAGCATATTCTTGATTGTAAGCCTTAAGTAGGTATTAATTAAATTTTATTAACCCAATAGTAAAACTGATTGCACCAAAACGATGAATAAAAGGACTACAATGAGAGCAGTCAATGTATCACTAATTTTTATATGGCCAGGAGGCTCATCATTTTCTTGAGATGGGCAATGTGTAAGCATTCCTCCTTGCTAAATTGGTTCTGGCCATTTTCCTACATGCCACCGATAAGGAAGTATTTATGAATTTATTCCTGCATTCAAAGTATACTTCAGCCCTTAATTTACTGTTGTAATTATATCACCAGCTCAATTAGTCCCCAATAAAAATGTTCCTCTATTGTACCACATAAACGGTACACCTTTGAAGCAGACGGATTCACTTGCAGAATAAGAACTCTTTGTTTTTATTGTGTTTTCTCATCTGCTACCTATGGCCTCCTTTGTCTGAAAATGTCCTTTTTGTCCTGTTTCGTGCGAGCACATTTTGTGCTTGAGCTCTGGGTCTGTATGAGGGATGAAATCCTCCTCTCCAGCCTTGGGGCTGCAGCAGAAAACTCAGTGGGAACTTTACTTGCTAAAGCTTTTCCGGCCTCATCTGCACGGTGCTTTATGTTCATCACCTTAATTTTTGCTCTGACTTGCCCAATATCACTCTTCCTACCCCAAAACAGTTGCAATGGGCTCACGGATGGCAAAATATCCCACCTGAGAGCCCCCCAGGGACTCCGGGAGAAATTTGGAGGCTTGGAAAGGGAAGAGCCACCCAAAAGAGCCCCAAATGGACTGCTTCTGCATAAGGAAGTGCTAAAATCTCCCTCCAGGTCTCAATCAGTCTCCCAAATAACCCCCCAAATCAGGATGTGCTGAACCAGCTCCAGATCCAGAGCTCTGAGTTTCGTGACCTTGAGGGAGACATCCCTAGGGCAACCACTAGTAGGGCTAGGTTGGATGAAACCTGTCATTTTCACCCATTTCAAGTGAAAAAAAATGCTAAAAAAAGGGCAAAAGGAGGTGAGATTTCTTCACACACAATGTGCTCTGTGTGTCTCGGTTATTTATATATTTATTTAGGCTGACAGTCCCTGTGGCCACTCTCTGTGCAATCTGTATTTAGCCAGGTAGCTTTGCGTCTATCAAAAAATAATCATAAAAACGGTAGTGAAATTAATGCATCTTTTCCAGCAAGAGCACTGAATTTATTGGTCTCACCGCGGAAATTAATTTAGCGCTCCCAGCTCTCCCTCATCAGACAATAAAGACGCAAAATGAAGCTGCCACATGAAGTTTTGACAAAATTCAGTTGCATATGAAAAAAAAGAAAAAGGGCCAAGGACAATTTAGCCCCCAGCCTGAAGCAGCCGCTCAGCTTCCCAGCTCCCGCTCTCATCCTCATCCTCATTTCTTCTTCCTTCCCTCTGCTTGGAGCTGGCGCATGACTGTGCAGACACCCTGTTTGCAGGTCCTGCTGCTCCAGCCTTAGCTTGTCCTTGGGGATAAACTTCTCTGTCCCCTGGTTGGGGACAACCTATTCTCGGTCCCCAATAGAAAGGCTGAGTGGAGCGGGTCTCCTCTCCGTGGTTGCCCTTAATTTCCATCCCAACAACAAAACCTACCGGGGAGATTAAAAGAAAGGAGAGGAAGGGAAAACAAGCAAATTCCCAAACAGATTTATCTTAATTTTCTTCTGTCTGGAAAATAAATCTTAGAGGATAAAAGGCAAGCCAAAGACGGGTGTTTTATCCCTGTGCTCAGACCTTGTTTTCCCAAGCTGGGCATTTCCCGGGGTCATTCCAAGCAGCTTGGGAATGCCAAGCTCAGAGCCCTGGCACGGCATGGGTGCATGTGCTATCACTGTTACCATTTTTTAACTCTCTTGGCTGGATAAAAAGCAATCCTGCTTGCAGGAAATAGCCCCAAAATTCAGGGTTATCCAGGGAACCAGCCGGCGGGTGGGATCGGTGCTCGGAGGCGGCAGCACGGGGTACCGGGAAGCACCGAGCCGGCGCATCCCAGGGATCAATACATAATTTCCATGTCGGTCCTTATGTATCTGTTTGCTCCTTTTTTGATTTTATTTTAATGTTTCCTAAACACAACAAATCAAATACCTACCGTAAAAAACCTTTGCGCATTGGGGTTGATTGGGCAGCGGGTGGGGAAAGATTTATCTCGGCAGTAAAACTGGAAAAGGGCTATAAACCTCCACCGAGCACCTCGGCGGCCGGTCCGAGGGAGGCTAATTGTTTGTTTGCTCGCGGGTTTATGGGTTATCCGCGGCCCGGCTGACGGGAAACCTAAACCTGGAGGAAGAAGAGCATCAATTGCCGCTATCTCCCTTTGCGTTGGATGTGTTTCACCTACTGGAATGATCCTAGATGGAAAGATTGGGTCTAAAATCCAGGTGCAAGTGCCAACGGCTCTGAGACTCCCCAGGGATTTGGCTCCTCGTGGTGTTTTTTACATGAAAGGTGTTTGGGTATTGGAGTGACAGGTGATGGAAATCCATGGATCAATGGGTATAGAGGATGATGATGGTTCCTCCAGACCAAGAAACACTAATTGCAGCCCTAGGTAAAGCCCTGCAATTAATGAAGCCTCATCCATCCATCCCGAATGTTGGCACTTGGATCCATGTGAGCACCAACCTGTCCCGGCAGCGCCTGCAAAAAGGGCCTTTCCCAGGACTCCTTCAGCCTTCCAAAAACATCTCCCTGGCTCCGTGTCCCTCTGCCTGTCCCTGCCCTTTCCCCCTGCCATGTTGTCCCGCTCCAGGGTGACTCCAAACGGGGACAAGTGCGGAGTCCGGCGCGTCAGAGACACGGAGCCGCAGCAGTGATCACCATTATTGATTTCCCAGTTTATTTTATGTTTCACAGCGTGTTTTGCGGGGAATTTGAGGGGAATGCAATACATAGTTGCCTCTGTCCCTATCCCAGGACATGATACAAGGATGCTTTTTTTTTTTTTTTTCCTTTCCACAGTTGGAGGAAATAAAATGCAAAACTCATTTCACAGTGATTTAAAAGCTATATTAAGAAGCAGTGTTGGATGAAGCGGGTTCAACGTGCTTGTAATGAGAAGACTCCAAAGCCGGAGTGACCGGCGGGGTGAGCAGCAGCTGTTGCGGGGTGATTTATCCCTGCTCTCGAACAGACGGACTCCAATGCCATGGCCCTGTTTGGGGTTTGCAACAGCTCGGGGTCTGCCGCCTCCACCCAGGAGCAAGAATGCAATAACTAGCCCAAACAATTAAAATACAAGCCCAGGGCCATGGAGCTGCAGGGTCATCAGCTGCTCGAGCAGCCATCCCGGGGACACCCATAAAGGGAACTTCGGAGCAAGCGCTCTAAAAAGCAGGAATACGATGCTGTATCTGTGTTTAAATATAGCAGCAGAGCTCCAGGAGAACATGATCTCTTGCTCTCACCCATGGATTTCAGGGGGAGATCATTCATTTCCAATTTGTTTTACCTCCGTGCTGGCAGAAATTCCTTTAGCTGAACAGGGATTAATAATGCGCTTGTACACGTTTGATCCTTTCTCCTAGCGCAATTATCTGCATGCTCACGGTCCGAATTCCCAATGCAAAAAATAAGAGTGGGAAAAGACCCTGCTGGCGGCAAGGGCTTAGGGGCTGGTGTCACTTAGCTCTCTGCTTGCCCAGGGCCTGAGATATCGAAGTGTCGCGGGTTTTTCTCCACCTTGTTCATTATATTTCCAAAGCACCAAAAAGTACGGGTGCGATAAGGAGAGGGAGGCTGTAAAACTTCACCCTTATCTTCCAGATAGAGGACCTGATCTTGCTCTTATTTAAGCTGGAGCAAAGCAAAAGCAATTCCCTCAGCGTTACCAGTGTGAAGGTAGCGAATGGGATCTCGGAAGCAAGCCCAGGCTCCCAGCCAGCGCTTTCTCCTGCTAAATTTATTAATTTGACAAAGATTTTCATTAGCTGCAGGAGCCGCAGGTCCATCCTGCAGGGCTAGAAGGGAAGGGGTGCAAAAATGCAGCCACGGGCGCCTCCTCCTGCGTCTTTCCTTTGATTTTCCATGTGCATCATCCTGCCCAGTGTCATTTTAAGGTGAGCAGAGCAGTTTCCCCAGGCACAGGGCCACCACCGGCCGCCTGGGGACATAGAGGCATCTTGGTGCTTCTGCTGTCCCCCTCCTCCTCCTCCTGCACTTCCCCCTCCAGCCATATCAGCAAAATGACTCCAGCTTTGCACAGGGATAAAGGAACCCAAAATCAGGTCCTTAATGTATCGCAGACAATTCCAATCATTAGGCATTGTTGTTATGTTAATTGTTATTACGGGTACACAAAAGCAGCGGAAATAGATAACATCACCTCTTCTTCTCGCCTCTACCTGCTCTTTCCTCCGCTGGCATTTCACAGACGGCACCAATTAGGGAAAAGCAAGGCAAATATTGGGGAATGGGGATGGAGGAGGTAATTTTCCTGCCAGCGAGCCCGGCAGCCGGCGCACGCAGTGCTGCTCTGCAGGTACCGCGGCTCCGCAGTGCTGACAGCACTAAAAACTCGTCTCCAACAGTAAACTAAGCATGTGTGACCCGGAAGACATCCCGAGCAGATAAGGGCAGTAATGCAGAGGCCATTTAGTGCTATTAAAGCGGTTAAGTAGACTTACGATCCGAGATGCCGGGCTGCAATCGGAGACGCGCTGCGAGTGAGGAGTGGGAGATTGATGGGCGGCGAGCCGGGCTGGCGGCCGCGGCACGGCCCGCGCTCCCAGGCTGGGGAATTTCACTTCCCTGAACAATATTCCACCATGGGGAGCTGCAATGGGCTGGGAATATTGCACCGCGAGAGAAGGGGCCTCCTGGGACTCTGCCGACGGGTGCAATAAGGGTCTGAAATCCTTTGCTCACTGCAATGCACCACAGAGGCGTGCAGCACCTCTGATTGGGGTGGGATACTGTCATTTTGGTAAATATTGCTTTGCTGTTTGGAAAGCAGCTAAAGGCTCAGCCCGTGGTCCCGGCACCATCGTGAACCTGCCAGCATTGCCCAGCCCCGGCCAAG
>VWPW01007093.1:2596-15190 GCA_013389825.1 Crypturellus undulatus | reverse complement strand
GCGGAGCGGAGCGCGGGGCGGACGGCGCCTCCCAGCCCCGCGCTCAGGCCGTGCCCGCGCGGGAGGAGCCTCGGCCGGGCGGCCCTCCCCGTCCCCCGCCGTCCCGCAGCCGCCTTGGAGAGCGCCAGGAGGGAGCGTTTATTGGTGCCGGAGGCCCGCGGGGAACAGCACGGGACGCGGGGGCACGAGCGCGCCGGACGGGGCGCCGCGACGCCGCTAGCAGCATCAACAGTCCCAAGGAACGGGGAGCGCGCGGCAAGGACGACAGTGCACGAGGAAGCCGGTCTGAGGGCGCGAGACGCTGCGGGGCGCAGAGGGGGATTCAACGTGCCCCTTTTCCCTTGCTTTTAACCTCTAGGCTCCATGAGCGGCTGCTGTTCCAATGAGGAAAGATGCTCCCGTGTGTTTCTTCTTCCAGCCTCCTTATCATTCAACTTTGCCATTTTTGAGTTTTTAGGGTAAACAATAAACTGAATCACTTGGTTAAATCTCAAATCCCCCTTGTCAGACTCTGCTACAGAGCACAGATAGAGATGGCTTTAACGGCAGCTCCTGGAAAACAGACACATGCTTCTCCCAAGGCCCGGAGCCTCCCTAGCTCATCCCACAGGGTGAAACCGCACCATTTCTTTAGGCTCTAGGGCTTCACGCCAGACACCAGCAGCATGTCCCTGCACCAGACGAGCTGGGGCAGAGTCTGCCTTCCAAGCTGCCTCCTAAAGCTCACAGCAGGTCTTGCGCTGTTTTCCCCTAAAGAAAAGTCACTTCGGTGACTTCAGTAAGACTGAAACAGAGACAATCGGTGGTGAGCACACTGTCACCTTTAAACACAGAAGAACAGAGAAATAAAAAACAATTCACTAAGTTAGTAGCGGCAAAATCCCCCGGAGAAGAAAATGTACATCTCGATTGCCTTTTGTTGTCAGACTGTTTGTTGTGTGCCTTTTACACCAAAACTAGCCAGGTCCATTATAAAAAACAGGACAGTAACCCTCAAATAAATAGATGTTGACACTAATGGGATTTCAGGGGTGTTATAACTCATCGTTTTTCCTGCTTTCTCCTCCAGCTTCTGCTTTCTTCTCCTTTTGGGACCCTGTGTGACAAAAGGAACCCAGTTACACACCGAGTTATAGTTTGGGGGCACACAGAGCAGTCTCAAACGCCACGGACACTCATCAGGAATCCCCGAGTACTGAGCATCCAGGAGCACCGGCCACAGTAAGTGCCCGCTACGTGTGAAAGGCAGCAAACACACGTGGGCAGCCGGCACTCTCAGCTATTACCAGCAGGCTGGTAGCCCAACATGCACCCACCTGAGTCTGATCCAGGCTCCTCACCTACTTCCTCGGCTGTAGGAGGCTCCTCGGCTGGACTGATATCCTCAGGTTTATCTACGTTTAAGACAAAAAGAAAGAACACAAATATTCAGGAAATGGGGTGCAGAGCACGTGCCTACCAGCGAGGTCTGCACAGGAGCCAACTAAGGTGCCTCGGGAGGACAGCACTCACGCCGCTCACAGGAGGAACAGCGCAGAGCTGCTCCCACTCTCCCTGCCGGGCTCTACGTCCCCAGGAGCCCCGGGCAATCTCCCCATTGTGCAGGCAAGGCACGGTGAGAGCCCTCCCTTCCTCACCTTCGTGTCGCCCCTCCGTGGGAGGGATAGTGTCCTCGCTCTCGGACGCTGTAGCATTCTTGCCCGAATCGGCTTTTGTGGTGTTCTTCTCCTTTCTGGGCTTGGGTTTTGCAAACTTGGCCTTATTCAGAAGGTACTGCACTTCCCTGTCCAGGGCTGCGATCTTGAGCTCTATGTCCTTGGACAGCAGGACAGGTTTCTCGGCAGGAGAGAGCTTGTTCTGCTCAGCCAGCGTCTCATTCTTCCACACCTGGAGGGAGAAAGAGCAGGTGCTTTTTGGTACGTATTGGTTTACCCACCACAGTGCCCAGTACATCAGCATCACTGCTCCGAGGCCTCCCAATGTCCTCAGAGCAGCACTGCTTCCCGCTGCGCTTCTTCCAGGCGCTGGAGGACACCGAACCCCAAAAGGTGCCGAAACAGGACGTCGTGCCCCGTTTCCTGACCTCGAGGGAAAGGAAGCTCCTACAGCCCCACTCAGGAGCCGTTCACATCCTGATTACCGTGGTTTCATTGATTGTTTTTTCCAGGGTACTCAGTTCCACCTCTGTGAAGATTTGGTCAGACTCTGGAATCATTCGGGCTCCCCTGAAAGATACAAAAAAGGTGGTTTTTTTTTTTTCGGTAACGAAACACAAACAAGAACGACTCGTATTTTTATTCCAAATAATAAAAAAATGTCTCTGCACAGCGATTACTACATTTTACACTTGCACTTCTGACATCCGCAGGAAACAGAGATGAAGAGACCTAAACTTAACTCTGGCTGCTAGGAACGGGATACAGAGGCAGCAAGTGCAGCAATCCCAAGGGCAGGACAACAGGGAGGATTAAACAACAAAACAACAGCAACAAAAGAAAAAAAAAAAGGGGAAAAAAGAGACCAGGTCAAGAGGGACAGATCTGCTTGGAGAGAGCGTGCAGAGCACTGGGCCCTTCCTGTTCTTCCAGCTTAAACACGCTTCCCCCAAAGCCTGCTGTAGCACCAAGCACTAGAAACGTCTGTGGCCTCCTTGCCTTTAGAGCACTAGAACTTCTGAGCATCTTGCACAGGAATTGGCGCGTCCCGGTTTTGGTGGCACCCCACAATCCTTCCTTCTAACAACTTGCTCTTACTTGAGAAAGATGCTTGAGTGGTTGAGCAGACTGTCCAGAGCAGCCAGGCGTTCTGGCCACTTTCTCCTTTCCTCTACACGGAAGAAGAGGTTCCTGCAAAGCTTCTTCAGCTCTGCAAGCTTCTCTTTCAGCTCCTGCAAATGGGGGAGAGGAGAAAAAGCATCATTAGTTTACTCGCTGCCAAACCTCTTCTCCCGTGGTAATGCTGTCAGCCCCCAAGGCCAACACTGCAAGTTTTATAGTTCTCTTCCAAACACACTATTTTCAAATAGTAAAGCAAGAGACACATGACTAAAAGCTTTATGTAGATCAATTAGTTTCTGCCAAAGCTGTTCAGGCCCACGCGTGTGAACGTCCCTGGAAGAAGGAAGTCCTATTATAATCCGTGCATAATGCACTGAGGAGGCAAGATGTTTTCAAAATACAGATAATGAAGGAATGAGAATGGATCTCTGCTCTGTCATGCTACATAAGAGATGTTTATATCAACTGTATCAGACTTATCATGACTATGCACAACAGTACCTTAGTTGCAGCTGCATAACCCTCCTCCTCCATCCAACTGGAGGCTTCGCTCAGCTTTCTGGAGATTTCTTCCCTCTGCTCCTCTGTCGAGACAAGCTGATATTCCTCTTGGTAAAGCTTATCCTGAAAAGAACAAAGCAGCCTCCTGTAAAACACTGCTCTGTGCAAGCACAGCTGACCAGGTCCCCTCTATCTGCAGCGGCAGCTTGCTGCAACCCTGGCTGCTCTACAGCGACCGGGACGTTTCGATTTAAATCACTCACGCATCCCCCCTCCAAACCGACGTTCTTGCTCTTAGCGTTATGCACGATAGATGGGGAAGGTGCCACAACCATCGCTTCGCACACACTTAACAGCAGCCACCCTTTTCTCTGCCACAGCCTTTGCGTATCGGTAATTTCTTTCCAGACAGAGCACAACGGCTCCAAAGATGACAGGCAACTGTATGCAAGGTGAACAGGAAACCTCAAGTCTCATGTTTAGGCAACTCTAAAGTGTCCATCCTATCTTGAGGAAAGCTCTCTACTTCATATGAGCTGGGGTAAAACAACTTCAGTAGAAGCAGGTGCAAGACAACCACAGGGCTCCTCAAAGAAGCCTTCCCCTACCCCAGCCCAAACACAATTCCCCCAACACCCACCTCCGCTGAAGCACACAAGCCACTTCCACCTTCTTGCCAGGACATCTTGTTTTTTTATAACTCTCTCTCACCTGCGTCTCAAAGATGAATGACTCCAAGCTGTTGGCCGATTTTTCTCTTTCCTGTTTCTCTAGATCCCTGATAGTCAAATCTTGGAGTCTAACGTGTAAACAGAGCAGGAACCAAAGGTAATGTTACTATTTGCATCGCATTCCTCTGGCTGTTTCCTCCTCATCCACCCAGAGCTCTGGTAGGCTGAGCGTGATCTCAAGCTTCACTGCTGCAGGCTCAGAACGCAGAAACACGCCCAGCCAATTCAGAGCTGCCAGCACCAACCCTGGAGACATTTTCCCCTGGTTCCCTTATGGAGCTGCCAAGGGGACGGAGCTGAGTACAGGCAGCAGAGATCAAAGCAGAACCGCTTCAGGAGCGCAGTGTCATTTAGGCATGGGGAATATTTGGAAACCAGTGCCTCCTCTAGTCCCACAGCAACTCACTCCCTTTACCCGGGGCGTTACAGGCGCACGCCAATTCCAAACTTACTTCTTCACTGAGCTCTGGAGTTCATCCTCCAACAGATCGAGCACATCATTTACATCCAGTTCCATGGTGATCTCATGCACGAGCTTCTGCTTCTTGGGTGCTTTGATCTTCTTCTCTTCCTCTGTCTTGGTTGCTGTGCTGTCACCAGAACTTTTGGACGGTTCTTCCTCTTTCACAGGTTCTCTGTTCTCTTTGGGATCCTGTAGCAGACAAAAGACCTTCTCAGAGAAGGAAACAGATGTGCAACACCTGCCAAACAGTCTGACAGACACTTGTCGTGCAAGTGAACTCAAAGGACCTTCTACTCCAGAACACACAGGTTGTTAAGATCAAAAACTCAGTGAAGTCTGCAGGACACGACTGGCAGCTTGCATGAAGACACCTCCACAGGAAAAGCATAAAAATCTGCATGTGGACAGGGTTCTTACCAACAAGGAATGGGGGACAGAGAGGCTTGCAGATAAGAGATTTGTTTGTTGCAACTGAAACCAACCTGGGCAATTCTTTCCAAGACAGCACTAGCAGGCAAAAGCTTTCCTGAGCACCAAACACTAAGCACCAGAAGCTAACGGGAGGGTTATTCTTCCACGCATACCCTTCCAGCAGCAAAGCCACAGCTGCATTCCCTCAGTCTGCTGCTTACCTGAGGTTCTGATTTTTCTCCTTCATCCTTTTTCTCTGACTCTGCTTTTGGAGGAGCAGCTTCTGGTTTGCCTTGGTCTGGAGGTGGTGACTGCTGTTTCTCCTCTCCCTGCTCTGCACCAGCATCTTCCGCACTGCTCTTCTGCTCCTGTTTCTCTCCCCGCTCCTCTCTAGCGCTGTCTGCTAGGCTCTCTTCCTCTTCCTGGTCACCACAAGGAAGTCAAAGAGAAAGGAAAACACTTGCTTGTACTCGGGAATTCCATGCAAGTGCTTCACCAAACAGGTAATCTGCACAAAGCTCTGCTTCACCAGAAACAAGTCCAGCCCATAACGCCAGCGCACCCTTTCCTGGATTTGCCAGCAACAGGCCACAGGTTTCTCTAAACGCACGAGGCTCAGAGGAATATGGACTTTTGCGAAAAATGCACGTTCAGAATCCTGACAACTTGCCAGAAGCCAGGAATTCTGCTGATGGCAAGCACTGCCTCTTAGCGCCCAAAGCACGAGCCGGGTATTCACCCTCAGATCGTGAGGGTCAGACCCTGGGGCTCACCTGCACCGGGTCTGTCAGGTTCTCGCCCGTTTCTGGTGTAGGGCCGCCCCCGCCAAACAGGCTCGAGATGGTGTTTCCAAGCTCTGCCAGAGAAAAAGAAATCCAGATCATCCTCAAAGCAGCTCGGGCAAAAGGAGGATGGAGACCAGCTTCAGCTCCCAGTTCTTTCCGTCACAACTGCAGCAACCACCGAGGAGCCTCCTGATGGGTTGGCTACACGTAGGGCAGACACTCACCGTTCCCTCGGCTTCACCTTGTGCTTTTTGTGTATACACACACACGCACAGAGTGGGACCTCCATCTCTGCAAGAACGTGACCTGGAACTTATTACTTCAATTAAAAAAATGCCAAGCTGCAACCTCTGATTGCATTAGCCACCCCTGCGTCTCTCCTTTATCGCCATATTATGCCAATTTCCTCCTCCATTTCTATAGGGAAATCTCATGTCTCTTTAGAGCGTGGACAAGGCAAAGCACAGATGAGCAGCATCGCAACCCAGAGAGCCAGAGGGGAAGAGTGCTGCAGGGCTATGGACGTAGGACTTTCCTTCGGGACAGTCCTCCTGCAACGAGCAGCTGCAGCTGAACAAGGAGAAACAGCTCTTATTTTTCAAGTCGCAATGCATGCCATAGTCACCTTAGGAGCGTATGACATCTCAGACAGAGCTCCCTGCAGCACCCAGCAGCCACTTGCAAAGGGCTTTTAGGTATTTTGGAGCTGTAAACATAATCAGAGGCTACAGTTAACTGCCCATTTCCCACCTCCCCTCCCCTCTCCCCCCCATACATGACTCTGACTCTGCTCAAAGAAATGGGATGCTGGCAGTTATCCCAGCCACAGGGGATAAAACAGCCCTGGGTTTTTGTTTATTTGTTTGTTTCTAAAACAAAACAGCCACTTTGAATACCAAAGTTCAGCACTTACTTGTCAGTGTTGATTCCTCTTCCAGCTTGTCTTCCACCAAGGTCTCAAACACAGATTCCACCTTGGAGAGAGAAGCAAGGGGGTAAGTACCAGCAGGGACCACCGCGACCGCAGCGGTGACAGAACCGAGGACAAACATCACGGCAGGATCTTACCCGGTCCAGACTCAGCACGCCACTCTCATCCATGTTGAAGTGAGCTTTGATGCCTTTCGACTCATAATCCGCGTGCTTCTTGAAACTCTCCCCAACTCCCTTCAGCCGCACAGTAGTCAGATTCGGAGATCCAAAGATCCTGGTGGTACAAAGACAAAAGCAGAGAGAAACTTTACAAAAACAACAATGCCTGCAGAGCAGCTAACCACTTCTCACATTTGTGTTTGCAGTGCTGGACAAAGGCACCAAACAAATCGTCACCCCTTCTGCTAAAGCGCAAGTTGGAGAACAGATCTGCAAATGTGCAGCCTGCCAGGGGGACAGGCCTCCCTGCCCACGAGCTCCTCGGGACAGGCACGTGGCACTGTCACTGAGCCGCCCGCTCGGGTGCCTGCGCCAACGCACCGCATGTCGTCCTGGGTCAGGAACGACAAGTCTCCGTAGTTGACGTAGAACTCAAAGTCGTCCGTGTAGCGGTTGAAGGTGATCACTTTGCGCTGCGGATAGGGCGCCATGCGCTGGAACAAAATCCGCTTGTTGTGCTTCAAGCTCTTGGATTTATCCTCCTCCTCAACCTCCCGAGTGAACTCCACCTGCATCATGCATGAAAAGGAAGAGTCAGACAAGAACCACCCTCTTCCCCCATGGTGTCCTGCGTCAGAGGGTTCTGCAGCACTGGGCAGCTCTGTCTCCTATAGGAAGCTGAGGACAGACTAGTATTTCTCTACCGAAACGTCTAAATGTCTACAGCCATCTCAGGACTTGTTAGCTATAGCACTTGTATCGTACCAAAGAGTTTCCTCTGCCGAAACAGCTCCCTGGCTTCCTTAATATACAACTCTACTCGGAACGCGTCCTTTCCCAACAGCCCAGTTTGCCCATACCCTGCCCTGGAAAAAGCAAACGAAGGGTTACCTGGATGGGAAAGAGCGCTGCGTCCCGAACAACGAAAGGCTTCACCTTGAAGGCTTTGCTCAATGCAGCTGCCTGGTAGACTGCACCCATAGCAGCAGCCTCGTCCGCGTTGATGTTCTTGCCCAGCTCTTCTCTACGGAGGGAGAAGCAGGAGACGTGAGCTTCGCAGCCCATGACGTGACCCGAGACTTGTCAAGAGGAGACGGACTAGAAGGGGGCCTCACATACTCACTTGCCCACAGCTTTCAGCAAAACCTCCTGCACTTTGGGGACCCGTGTGGCACCGCCAACTAGAATCACCTGGTCAATTCCACCCTAGGGATTGGAAACAGTCACCTTGTCTTGAGAAAGCAATTTTGGAAAGCTAAGTTCAGGGCTTCCTTCCGCTCCTTCCCCAGGCGCCGCACACCGATGCGGCGCTTTGAGAGCCCCCACGCTACATCTCGCAGTCCCAAAGGCGGGATGTGGGACCTGGAATCAAGCCTGGCAAGCAGGGCCGACACGGCTCCTGCTCCGTGCCACCCAAAACACAGGACCTCGCTCAGAAGTAATCAAGCAGACTACAGTACATGTCAGAGCAGCCAGCGACTCGGGCGGTGGAGAAAATAATCGGAAACACAGAACCTAGGATGTGATTCAGTGTCTTGCACCGCATACCAGAGCCAGTAAGTGCTCAGGAACATCCTGGCATCTTGAAACGTGAACACTTAAGAATGCCACGAGTCTCTGCAAAGGGCTGCATCACGTTTGGGTTCAACTGTAGTCTGTATCAGGGTTTCTGAAGGCAGTGCTCAAGGCACCTGCCTGAGCAGCAGTACGTCTGTTCCCAGGCAGCCGGAGATAAAACTTCAAGAGTGAAACCAGAACCAGCATCCAAGATTAAAAAAAAACAGTGTTAAAATACTGCAACACAAAAGTAGAGGTTCTGTGACAGGAATAAAACCCTCACCCAACTCCTTTGTTGCTGGTGGTGACCACAGAAAACCATGTCAAACTCCTGTTTGCCCCTGCAGCAGTGCCAACACTGCACTCTTGTTATGGCAGCAGGCACGTGCACCTCCCGGCAGTGTCAGATACAATAACCCCCGACAATCTTATTGGGACACGACAGCAGAGTCATACATGGAAATGTGAAGCTCCTTAATGCATTCCTAGACCTACCAGGTCCATCTCGGCGCTGCTCAAGGCTTGCTGCACCGGTCCTGGGACTCGCTGGAACAAGTCAGAGCACAAATCCTCAAACTCTTGCCTTGAAACCTTGGCTTTGAAGTCAATGTCATCCAGTAACCCCTCAATCTGGCAGGAAACAAAAACAGGCAGTGTGACATTAAGGTACCTAAGACCTGACTATACTCCCCCAAACCCTTCCCTCGCTAAGCTGAGGAGAGGAACAGAAGGCTCTAGACATAACAGAAAGGCTTCTCTGAGATCTCAAACAAGTTTGCTTTTTTAACCACATAAAACACTACTAAGTCTCATTGAGTTCATCCACTGAAGTGACTAATTTTACCATGCCAATGAAGCCTCTGCGACCCTGTTTCTATGTCCCTCTCCTCAGGGCACCCCACACTTGCCCCTAGAGAGCCTGGACATCCCGCAGCAGATTGCCCGACCTGTGCCATGTGGTCCACGTTGGCGCTCAGGACCGTCTTCAGCCGGTTGGCCTCCTTCAGGAGCTTGGCCATGGCCCGGGGATTCTTTCGGACATCCTTGGAAGGATGCTGATCATTGAAGAGTTTTGCCAAATAATCCCGGAGCCGAAGCTCCATCTCCAGGCCTCCAAGGGTACGATCAAACCTGAGCAAAAAGAAACAAGGTGGCGATAAACCTCATTTATTCTTCTGCAAATATGCAGAGGAGAAAGCACTCCAAAGCAGGGGTACTGCCAGCAGCTGTGAACAATTAGGAAAGAACAGCTGCTCCAAAAGTAACAACGCATCAAAGAAGAGAGTCACCAGGACAATAGCTTTAAACACGCAACCTCCAAATGCGTGCAATAAAGTCCTGATTGCTAAACATGTCAAGCAGCTCAGAAGACAAAGACCTGTCCCAGGACCTTTTATTAAGAAACAGGAGCATAAGGTTTTGCAGTGAAAAGTGTTGGGAAGACGCGCAGAGGACCCCTCTCCTCAACTGGTAACACGCAACTGTATTTGCATTCAGCTTCCACTACTGCAGCCTGACATAATGGACTTCTGTAACATTATATGTAAAAAAAGCTATACAAAGCTGGCTTATGCCTATAAGGAACCCTAAATCTAAAGCAGACGAAGCTGGCCCTTCCCCCAGCCTCCCTGATCTCCTGCACAAGACAGTGATACCTGAATTATTAGTAACTTGAGCCTCTCTGCTCTAAATGCTTCCCACTCCATTGCCCGAATTACCACATTTGAGTCTTGTTCAAAAGGCTACATTTAGAAGAGACTGTGAAACAAGTGCTCCCATTCCAAATCCCTGGGGGTTTTCCAAGACTCATGCTGAATCCTTACCCAATACCGAGGATCTGCAGTTGAGGTTGGGTTCCTGAGTCCTTAGTTTTCACCGTCTGATAAGCAACAATAGTACAAGTGGTGCTTCCTGCTCCCATGTCATAAAACATGATGGTCTGAGAAGAGAAGGCAGGATAGTGAAGCAGAAATTCCGGGGAATCCCCCACAAGTGAAATAGAGATAATGATGTATATTAACAGATAATTAAATAAAGTATCTGCAGCTTTCCAAGCTGGTTACAGGTCAAGACTATCCGCTCACTGAACTGGCTTTATGTTGTAAGACAGGGCAGAGCGGCGGGACTCAGGCTTTGCTCAAACTACAGGTGTTCACTGTCACACTTGATGCAAGCAGGCAAGAAAGCCTTTCGCATCCATTCCACCCAGCAGAAAAAAAATAATTAAAAAAAAAAAAGTGCTTTGCTCTTTAAAAGTTTCTAAAACCTCAGGAAGAACACAAGTATTGCAAAGTCCGCTCCTTCTAAAACGAGTCCCATTTCTCCCCCTATCTCCCAGCCAACAGGCAAGGTACAAATACAGGTTTACAGAATGGGGACTGGAAATCCTAAATCCCCACCTCCTGTGCTCCACTCCAGGGCGCTTCAGCTACAGCAGCATTTCAGAAATTAGCTGGACTTTACACACCACAGCTCTCCCTCGCATTCAGAGGGGGTTTTATCTCTTCACCTTGTTTATAGACGTACAAAAACCTCCTCGGAGCTGAGCCCCTCCGCGTTTCCCCTATCTGTGGGGCTCCCTCTGCGCACGCACGGGGGATCCTCCGCACACGCTCCCAACCGCACGCACCTGCGCGGTGGCATTGATGTCCTTCCTCCTGAAGACGCCATAGTTGAGCGCCACGGCGGTGTTGTCGTTGATGAGCTGCAGGACCTTCAGGTCAGCCATGCGAGCAGCGTGCAGGACCGCCCTCCGCTCGGCCTGGTTGAAGTAGGCAGGAACCGTGATCACCGCGTCCTTGATGGGCTGCTCTGAAACGGGGAAAGGAAGGCGGTTTTCATCGGTGCGGCCCCGCTCTGCATCCTTCCCCTTTAGTCAATGCACAGACACACGCGCACAGGGGCGCTAGGAAACACCGCGTACTGCGAGAAACACCTAAATCCTGCCAACCTGCAAACTCTTCAGCCAGAGCACGTGAATAGTTCAAGACCATTCCCAGCATCTCCTCTGGAGAATACTGCATCGCCCTGCAAGAAAGGAAAGAACAGCAGTGAGCCACCGGACTCCAGCAGCAAAGTCCCCCGACGCGGAGCCCAGAAGCCACGTACTGGGATAGCTTGAAGACAACCGTCTGCCTCCTCTCATCCTTCACAAGTTCGTGTTCAGGGAATCGGGAGCGGTACAGTGCCACTTGCGGGTTATCCATGTGCTTGCCCAGAAGATCCTGGAAATATCTGAACGCCACCTTGGGGGTCCTTATTGACTACCGGAAGAAAAAGAAAAGTTACCCAGCTAGATTCCTTCAGCTCTGCTGTGGCCAAACTTCTTCCGTTCCACAAACTGGACTGCTTTTTGCTATGGCAGTTTGCAGGGCAAACTCTTAACTCAGACCTCTATCATGAAGAATCCAACAGAGAGAAAATACTTTCTGTGCCAAGGAACCGCGTGGGGCACGTGGAGTAACAGGAGCTCTCACCATTCCCAGTGCGCTGTCGCCGAAGAGGCGCTCATTCTCTTTCAAGGACACGGCCACGGGAGTTTTCCGTCGAGACTCCCTGCGTAGGAAAGGAGGGATAAAACAAGTGACAGGGCTGGCCACCAGCACCGAGCTCCCAACACGGAGCCCAGGGAGCCTCTTGGGTGTCGACAGACTGAAGGCAAACGCCCAGGTATGGCCGAGGCGGAGCAGAGCAGCCTCCCCGATGTGAGGCTGCAGCGGCAGCCGCCTCTCCCCGCGGGGCTGGACGCTCCTCGTGACGAGGCACCAGCGCGGGCTCCTTCCTGCTCCGGCCCAGGCACCGAGGCACGGGGGAGCCTCTCGCTGTGGGAACTGCCGCACGGCTTCGAGGGCCCACAGCACGCTCTCCGCTTGGGGATGCCTCGTAATGCGCTGTGAGTTGCTATGAGGAGAGTCAGCTCACGGCTTTCCGGAAAGGGCTACTTCCTAATCAGGCTTTATCGTATCTGCTTTATCGCTCCCTCCCCTGGTGGGCAAAGGCAGAGGGTTCCCGCTTCCCAGCAGCGGCCCTGCCCGAGCCGAGCCGTGCGGCCCTCCCCGCGGCCCCGGGGCGTCCGCAGGCCCGGGAGGCCCGTCCCGCGCGCGCGCGCTCGCGGCGCCGCTCACTTGTTGAGGACGATCTCCATGGGCACGCCGGGCTTCACGATGGCGATCTTCATGGCCTCGCTGCCCACGTCCACCGACATCACGGCCAGCGGCTCTGCGGCACGCGGAGGGACGCGCGCGTGAGCGGCGCCCGCCGCACCGGCCCGCGCGGCC
>VWPW01007086.1:0-14073 GCA_013389825.1 Crypturellus undulatus | reverse complement strand
CCCCCTGTCCCCTCCGGGTCCTACAGTCCCTGTAAGGCTGCAGCATCCTGCTCTTTCCGAGCTGGAATTATCTCCATATCGCACACTAATCACCACATACTCTTAGCTTACAAAAATGCAGAAACTCGTCCACGGGAGAATAACAAATAAATCATTTTCAGCTGTTTCTGCAGCGCTTGGCTTGGGCTGAGGAAGGCCAAGATGGAACAAGAGCCCCGAGTGTGTTTTCCTCTCTCCGCTGTGGAAAGAACTCGTTTGCGTGTCAGAGTTTCCCTTTGCAATTAGCGGAGCTGGGGGCCAGCTCATTGCTCATTTGCTTTGGGAAAAGGCAGCAGGAAGGAGGGCCGCGCGGATCCCTCCTATCTGCTGGCTGCTCCGCTCTTATCTGCTCCCTCCGCAGCCTCCTGCTCCGGTCGAGCCGCTTTTTCCCGGTGCTGATTAGCTAAGGTGGGGGCCCGCGGCGGGAATTGCTCCTGGAAAACCAGGCAGAAACGCTGCCGTTTCGCTCGATTCGCACGGCGGGAGGTTGAGTGGTCAGGTTTAGCACCATAAAATATTCTGTGTATTAAATATGCGTCCGTGCATAGGGATGTGCACATGGCACCTGCAGGATGCATCCCATCCCCACGTAAAATCCGTGCCCTGGAGAAGGGGACGTTGCCACTAGATGGCACCTGGGATCGGAGTCACCGATTCCCACTGGAGTTTGGCCGTGAAATTCCTGCTGAACTGCTGCCTCCATAAACATGAAGAAGTCTAAGTGCTGTTTAATGGGCAATTTATGGAGAGAAGTCAAGTAAGAATTCAGCCCTCCTAGGTGGTCCCAACTTGGCTGAGTTAAATTAATCAACGTCTTTGGGCATTACCAAGGCTGCTGATCCCAAAACATCTGGCCTCGAGCACTAAAGCTCTGTGTTTGCTCTTACATATATTTAATTTGGGGTGTAAAAGTCCAAGGGCAGCTACAGAGAGCCTGGGATTCCCTGGAGTCCCCTCAGGACACGGATCTCCCACCCTTTCCCCTTAGAACAGCTCCGTATTGCAGCCAGTTTTCTTTCCTACGGCAGCTGGCCGGGCAAGGAAGGACCGAGCCGTTCCCAGCAGGGAAGAGGAAGAATAACAAGGAGGGAGGTTTCCTGCTAAACGCGGCGCACGATGCAGCTGAACCAGCCCCAGGCTGAGCCACGACAAGGGCTTCCTGCCCCATGTTCCTCCCGGGATGCTCCGGTGCCGCGTTGGCTGCTCCTGGCCCTGCCGTGGTCCCCCTGGCGCGCGCCCCGAGTCCCCGTGCGCCGCGGGATGCTCCGACTCACACACGTGTTGGCCTCGTGGAGCTGCAGGCAGGTGCCCTGGGCCTCTCGCACGTCCTTGACCTCGCGGCAGGCGATGGGCTGCGGGGCGAGCGGGTGTCAGCGCGGGGCAGCCCCGTGCGCCCGGTGCACGGCCCCGTGTGCTCTCACCTGGGAGCTGTTATCTGCTCCGCTCGGGGTGGCACCCGGCCGGGACGGGGCGGCAGAGCTGCGCGGAGGTGGCACGGCGCCCTCGGTTGTCCCCATGGTTGTCCTCATGGTTGTCCCCGCTGTTGTCCCCATGGTTGTCCTCGCAGTTGTCTCCATGGTTGTCCCCATGGTTGTCCCTGCGGTGCTGCTGTCTGGGCTCTGGGTTGTCCCTGGGGACGTGGTGCTGGCCGGAGCCTCCTCCGTGGGGCCGTGCGGAGCGCGCGGGGACGTCGTGGCCGTGCGCAGCCCCCCGGGGCTGGTGGCCGGGGAGCCGGGAGCGCCTGCGGGTTGAGGGTGCGCGGTGAGAAACCAGGGAGCCCCGTGCACCCCCCAAAGCGCCAGCGCGGGGCCGCGTTACCGTCACCGGCGCCGTCCCGCGACGGCTCCACGTGGCTCCCCGCGTCGGTGGCCGCGGGGCTGCTGCTCGGCTCGACCGGGGCTGCGGACGGAGCGGGCGCATCCGAGGGGTTGCCCAGGGCCCGGCCTGCGGAGAGGAAGGGGTCAGAGCCGGGCGGGAGCAGGGCCAGGAGCGCCCCGGCCCAGCGAGCACCAACGTGCTGGTTCCAGCAGGACCAGGAACCCCTCGTTCCAGCGGGGCCAGGAACCCCTCGCTCTGATGCGGGAGTAAAAGCGTCTCAGGAGGCAGAGCAGGTCCGAGCGCCCCCGCTGCGCTCAGAGCGTTTCCCTCTCACGGAGATGAAACCGCCCTTGCAAGGCGCTGATAACACTCCTCTCCCTTCTTCCTAATCCTTCATATCCTTAAGGATCTATTCCTGCTTTTTCTGGACAGCTCCCGTGCCCTCTCCAGGGCTGTTGCTGCTTCAGATCCCTATCTGGGGACTACAGAGGAAGCCCTCAGCGCTGTCTTGGCTCGGACGGGCTGCTGAGCTCCCGCAGAGCCGTTGAACACGCTGAGCGAGCCCAGGGGAGCCGGGAGTGCAGCAGCTGCCCATCACCCTGGTGTCGGGTCTGCAGCCCGCCGGGCGCTCCGGCATTGCCCCCAAGGCATTTTCCAAATGGGGATGCTAATGCTGTGCTGGCTAAGTCTAAATTTTACCCAAAAGTGAAAAACTTCCCCATCTGTAGCCAGGTTTGGGCTGGGGAGCCCGAGCGCCTCGGGTGCTGCTGAGCACCAGGCGCAGGTGTCTGGATCTCGGCTTTGCTGCCGCTTTTTCCAGAGGAACAGGCTCTTCCCCTGGGATGTCCCTTGCTCTGAGCGGCTGCGCGCGGGGCAGGACGCGGCGCTCGCCCCTCGCGTTCCCGCGGGACGGGCGGAAGCACCGGGACAATGCGGGTCCCGACCTGGCCCCGCGGTGCCGCGGCCGCCTTGGCGCTCGCCCGGGGGTTGCAGGGACAACAGCGGCTCCATCACCCCCGGCGGGCAGCGCGTCCCCCCGCGGACTCCACCGCAGCCCCCGGAGCCTTCGGCCTCGCGGGGATGAGGCTGCAGCGGGCAGTGGGGCAGGAGGTGTTTATTGCCCCACACATCCCCCTGGCTCTGGTGACCCTCAACAGTTCGTTAGTGCTGACGGCTTCGGAGTTGGAGCCAAGTCCTGTGTCACCCCGGGGCGCAGCAGCGGTGACCGCGTGTGGCAGCGCGTGGCTGCTCGTCCTGCCTGCGACACGGGAGCCCTTTTAGGTGGCTTTTAAGAAGCAGATGCTCTGGCATGCAGGTTCCTTAAGATATAGGGGTGTTCTGCCCCTCGCCCGTGTCCCCGCCAGGCAGGGAGCAGCAGAGCCTGGTGGTGATGACGGTCCCCTCAGCCAGGGGGGCTGCAGGATGGGGACAGGGCCACGTTGCTCCGTGTCCCTATTCCATCGTTCCGGCCTCGTGGCAGCTGCTCAGACGGGCGGAGGGCCCTTCCCTTTGGAAAGGGCCGATAAAGGCCCTGCCCTCCCCTTCCTCCTCCTCCTCCTCCTCTTTCTTCTCCCGCTCCAGCCCGGGGCAGGATGTGGGTGTGGGGCAGCCAGGGGGCAGAGGCGAAGGCGGGAAGGGGCCCGGAGCGGAACCCGGCCGGGACGTCCGCGCTGCATCGCCCCGCGCCCGCCGGAGCGTGTCCCAAACCGGGACATGTTACGCTCCGCGCAGCCCCTTTGGACTCAACAGTTCTCAGAACTGTCCTAGTGTCTCACGAAAGCAAAGGTGAGCGTGCCTCGAAATGTCAAGATTTAAACAAATAACCAAAACCTAGCGCAGCAATCAGTAACAAAGAGAAACGGGCTGAAACTGCTTGTATTTGATGCCAGCTTAGACAGGCTGATCAGACCGTTGCTCACATCCCCCAGCAGCAATTTGAACTTGGTGCCGAGGGCACTTGTTGGTGCCGCTCTGCACGTCCCCACCGTCACCCCAGCCCTTCCCTTGGGCAGGGAACGGGCAAGATCCAGCAGGACAAAAAGCACCAGGTCCCTCGGGCAGCTCCGGCCGCGCGCGAAGGAGAAACCGGCTGCACCAGAAAGCGGCCCTTGGCCCCCGGCCCGGCACAGGGTGTAGCACCGAGAGCTGCTTCGCGTCTTCATTACCTCATGGTTGGATTTGGGACAGAAATGATAATGTTTCCCTCCAATATAACCCTTTCAAAAATCCTAGCAAGAGAAAAATCCCCACATTGCCACTCAGTTATTTTAAAAGCTGCATTATCTGGAGAACTGGGGGATTTTAGTATTTGTGGAGGTTCAGCTGATTTTCAGAACCCCTTTAATCGCTGCTACCAGCCAAAAGGGGAGCTCATTGGCCCTGCTGCAGCGTGTGGCTGCGCCGGCAGCATCGGCACCCGCAGGGTTGGTGCTGTGGGTCCCCCCGCTGCATCCCGGGTCCCCCCGCTGCATCCCTGTGCCCTGGGGTCTCTGGCTCCGTGCACTGAGGTCCCTTCCCGGGTCTGTTCCCGTCCCGTCTCCGTCTGCGACTGCGGGCGGCTCCCCAGGCAGCTCGTTGAGGTTCCCCCGTGCCGACGCATTCGGAGGCAGCACCGGGAGCCCCCGTCCCATCCCATCCTGCTCCGGCCCAGCCCGTGGTCCCCTACTCACCGCAGAGGGTCGCGGCGCAGCACGCGAGCCAGAGCAGCTGCCTCCCGTCCATGGCGGTGCCGCGGGGACGGCGGGGATGTCCCGGGGATGTCCCGGCACGGCAGGGATGGCTCGGGGATGTCCCAGGGACAGCGGGGATGTCCTGGGATGGCAGGGATGGCACAGGGATGTCCCGGGGGCTGCAGGGGTGTCCCGGTGGCTGCGGGGGTGTCTCAGGATGGCCGGGATGTCCCGGGGATGCCGCGGCCGGTGCTGCCGCTCTGCTCCGCGCTCGCTCGCAGCCCTGGCCGGCGCCGGGGCGGGGGGGCTTCCCGCCAGGGCCGAGCCTGGCGCTGCGGATGCCGAGGAGGAGCCTGACGGCCTGGCCCGCGCTGCGGCCCCGGCTGCCTCCGGCCCCTGCGCTGAACCGCGGCATCGAACCCCGGCACCAAACCGCTGCCGTCTGCAGCACCCGCTCCGGCTACACGGAGCGAACGTTTGGGATGAGAGCTTGGGATGCAGCACCCACTCCGACTATGCAGAGCGAACATTTGGGATGAGAACTTGGGATGGAGCACCCGCTCCGGCTACGCAGAGTGAGCATTTGGGATGAGAACTTGGGATGCAGCACCCGCTCTGGCTACATGGAGCAAACATTTGGGATGAGCGCTTGGGATGCAGCACCCGCTCTCGCTACACGGAGCAAACATTTGGGGTGAGAACTTGGGATGCAGCACCTGCTCCGGCTACACGGAGCAAACATTTGGGATGAGAGCTTGGGATGCAGGACCTGCTCCGGCTACACGGAGCAAACATTTGGGATGAGCCCTTGGGATGTTTCCTGCAACACCGGCTGCCCCAGCGCCGCGGGCAGAGCAGTAGCCCCAACCCCATTTCGGCTGCTGCCGTTTTCCCAGCAGGTGAAGCGGAGCGCTCGGAGCCGGGTGTCCGCATGGAGCTGGGGACAAGTCACCCCATTAGTGTCACCCAGCTGGACTCCACTGAGCACCAACCCGCCTGCGGCAGAGGGACGCGCGGAGGAGCCGCCTTGGGAATGAGGGACATTTGTAGGCAAAAGCTCCTGCACAGGAACGGGAGCAGGAGCAGGATTGAGGCTAATAAATGGTTTCCTGCAGCTCATTTCCATTAATAGCACATTACAGAAACATTAATAACGGCACCGAAATACCGACTGCAGCTTTATTACCAGGCTGAACTTTACCGAGGGGAAGCAGTTGGCGTCGGCTCCCAGAACAGCCAATGCACCCAGGCTCTAGGAAATAGGGATGTGCCCCAGATTATTGATTTTCTGTATTAAAAAGGCTTTGAGGCTTCTTTTTCCTGCTTTTCCAGAGACAACTGAAAATAAAACCCCGAAACACAAATGCTGGCTCTGCGGGTGGCACAAGGGGCCCAAGATGCCACTTATCCCTGTCCCAGGAGCTGCTATTTGGGCACAGGACGCAGGGCCGTCGCGCGTAGCCCCGGAGCCCCTTTTCCTTGCAAGCCCGAAGCCCTTAGCGCCAACCGACAGCAGCGCTGCAAAACACCAATAAAAACCATTAGAGCAAAAGTCTCGTAATTTAGCACAGAGATTAGCTTCTCCGCCTGGACCTGCAGGCTGCCGATTACAATTTATTTCTCCCATTTATGGATGCTGCACGGACGTGTGAGCTGGATTCATTGCTCCAAAGTAGCATCCATCACTGACGCTGCATCGCTGGGCTCGTTGATGCTCCAAACAAATCTTATTAGAGATGCATGCAGTGTTTAATTCCCAATAAATGCTATTTGCAACTCTCTTTACCGTAGATACCATTGGCTGTTTTATATTTTTATTTTGAAGCTCTTATATTTGCAAATAGCCTAAATTTGCATTATTTAGCCTCAGTACAGCCCCGAGGTGATTTGCCTCTATTATTGCAGTTTGCAGCACTGTGCGGGCTGTGCGGAGCAGCACTGCCCCTCCGTGGCGCCGCTGCGGCTCTTCCATGCGGATCGTACGGATGCAGCTTTGGAGCGGGATCCACGGAGGCTCCAGGGGCTGCTCCCAAGGGCCATCGGGGCTCCCTGACGGCCGGTTTCCTGCTCGTTGCCAGCAGAAACCTCCATGGGATTCAAGGAGAGTCTCCTGCAGCTCCGCAGAGCTCAGCCTCGCGGGGATGGGGACAGGGACGGGGCCCTGGTGACAACACGTGGCCTGTGCAGAACCCCCTGTGCAGCAGCACCCGGTGCTTTGCACTNGAGCTCAGCCTCGCGGGGATGGGGACAGGGACGGGTGACAACACGTGGCCTGTGCAGAACCCCCTGCGCAGCAGCACCCGGCTCTGCTGCGGCCGCAGCACCCGGCACTTTGCACTGCACCGAGCCCCATTAATACTAAATCAATAAAGATCAATAAAATTAAGATTCTCCAGAAAAGGCGGGAAGGCCTCTTGCTCCAGACGCCGGAGCTTCCTATTTTTTAATGCCTCCTTAAGGGTCCCCATTTGTTCTGTCACTTACCATCATCCAGAGTAATTTGGGGCTGTTAGAGCAAGTTCATTGCTGTAATTGCAACCATATTGGTCATTAAAGCTGACAGGCAGCTGTTGCCGGAGTCGCTCGCCGCCTCCTGCCACTCTGCAGAGACCTCCCGGCGTTCGGAAACGTTAACTGGAGTTTATGGGAAGGAGGGAAACGTTAACTGGAGTTTATGGGAAGGAGGGAAACGCTGGTGCCACCAGGGAAGGGGAAGCGCTGGGAACCCGGAGACTCATCTCACCTCCCGCTCCTGCCGTCCCGCATGGGCTCATTCCATCAGGGAGGACTTCCCGGGCTCCGGCTACACCGTTATCCCTTGGGAAACACGGACACACGCAGGACAGTCTCTTTTTTTAACCAGTAAACTTTATTTATATATAACAACAGTACAAAGTGAGTCCTTGGCTTGCAAAATAGGAGTGTTTCATATTTACAATAGGTACACAATAATATATTAGAATAATAACAAAACCCCCCCCTTTTTTTTTTCTCGGAACATTTTTAATTACTTAAACTTTCTTACATTTTTTTTTTCCACGACACTTGTAAAAACAACGACAAAAACGAAAAGAAACAAACAAACAAAAAAAACAAACAGACAATCAGCTTAAAAAAAAATATATAGTACAGAACTCCAGTGTGTCAAGTATCACGGGGGGGAATGGGGGAACAGGCGGGAGGGGGGTAAGGACACAAATCAACTCATTTCCCCCCGCCAACACACACATCCCTTGAAACTGGCGATTATTATTCTTAAGGAGCGGGTGAACAGCGCTAGGAACCTGTTCCGTGAGCAGGAACTCGCCCTCACCAACCTCCGGGCTCTCCTGTTTGGAGAGGCCGGAGATTTTAGTACCGTTATCGTCCCTTCCCGGCTGCTCCCACCTCTTGGTGTCCGCAGGCATGTGGGGAGAGGGACATTTCACTGCAGTGTCGGCGGATCCTGTGCCGGGATTTGGCCCCACTCGGCCCGGTGGCTCTTCCCGAGTGCCCTCGGAGCCGCCTGCCCGCACGGACACGGCGGATGGGGAAGCTCTCGCTTCCGAGCTCGTCCGCAGGAGCAGCATGAGGGGTCTCCGAGGAAGCGCCCTGCGGGAGCCTCCTCTTTACACTCCACTGTTATGGGGACAGAAAGGAAGGAATGGGTCACACGCAGGGACACGGGATCTGGAGGGATCAACACGGACACTTCAGCGTTCCCAGCACGGACAGAGCCCGTCCCGCCGTGTTTGACGGCAGCAGCGGATACTTGTCCTTCTCCAACCATTGCATTTGCCTCCTCGCCGGGTCCAGGCACCGGGGAGGTTTCCCAGCCTGTCCCAGTCCACAAGCCGAGTCCTCGGGATGGGCACGCTCCGGTGGCCCCTCCATGGGGACGGCAGGGACAGGGTAAAGCACCGCGGGGCAGACACCGGCGCGGGGACACGGAGCAGGACCCGCTCGGGGACACTCATCGTCCCCACCGGCACCTTGGGGCTTTGCAGAGCAGAGCTGGGCGCTCACCCGGGCTCCCGGCGAAGCCTCCAGCTTCCCGGCACAGTCACTTGGAGCCGGCAGCACCCAAGGGTGCCCCGAGGCTTCCCCGAGGTGCCCGCCCGCCCGGCTGCGCCGTGACGGTGTTTGGGGTGAAATCCGGGCAAAGCGGGCCCGGTAATTCCAGCAGGGACACAGGGAGTTAAGACAGTGTGTGGAAGGCACTGCTGTGAGGAAGGGCTCCGCTGCCCTGGCGTCCCTGTCCCGCCACGGCACCGGGAGCCCACGGGAAGCGTCGTCGTCCCACGCGTTCCAAACTGGGGCCGTCACTCGGAAGATCCCCGCTCCGCGACACGCTCTGCCTCCCGCCAGCTCCGGCCATCGCTCCACTCCTCCGTGCCGGCTTCCCACGGCGGCTCCCAACACAGCCCGTCACCAGCCGGATCCCACCAGGGCTTCATGGGCTTGGCCATGCCGACCTCTCCTGCCTTCCTTCCAGCACGGATCATCCCGTGCGCGGCCCATCCACATCCCGCGTGCTCCGGCGGGCCCGGACGGCCTCGCCTCTGCCTTGGGCTCCTGTCTCTGGGATTCTAATAAAGGCTTTCAAGGTGGAGAAGCGTTTGATTAGCACCTGGCTCCCCCTCGGAGCGGGTGCTTTGAAAGCGCACGAGCAGAAGATTAAATGGAATTATTTAAGCAGCGACGACAGGCAGAGAGATCCCGGAAAATGACGTCTCCCGCTTTGATGTTGGAACACCTGGAACGGAGCGAGCGGAGAAGCACAAACGGGAGCTGCGCTCCGGCCGGCCACGCGGAGCGGGCACCGGGAGGGAGGCCAATGTCTCATCTAAGGCAAAGTCTGGCCTGCTGCAGCACTGGGCAAATTCCACAGGGAGATCTGGAGCTTCCCGTTCCCAACGGAGCAGCTGAGAAGTCAGATGCGAGCAGGGCAGCAGACACAAGGGCTGTGCCCCAAGGGGATGTGCTGCCTCGCTCCATATAATTGCCTGTAAAGATCTATAATTCATGCCAAGCACAAGGAGACACTCGGTGGATAATTCATAGGCCGTCCCTTCCAGGCAGCCCCCCTCACCACCCCGCTCAGCCCAGTGCCCTTCTAAGAGATGGAAGAATGGATGTCTCAGCCGCATCCCATGGGAGGCCCGTCAGGAGCTGAATATTCCCTGCTTTGCCGAGAGCTCCCGCCGGTTTTGTCTCTTCCTCTGCTCCGTTTCCCCCGATGATGTGCGAACCCAGCACCCCGTCGCCCATGTCCTCTCCTGGGCGCAGCCTTGGCCTCCGCTCCTGGCACCACGGGGACATTCGGGCCACGCGGGGCACCCTCAACCTCCCCAAGACAGCCTGTGCTGTCGGCAGCATCCACGCTCTGTGAATCCTGTGGAATAAGATTCCATGAACCGTCCAAGTTAACATCCAGGACCGGGCTGGCACAGCCTGAGGGGCTGCAGGACCAGGGGAGTCTGGGGAAGCATCCGAGTCACTGGAAAGGGTGCCCGGCACCACCTGCAGCAGGACAACCTGGGCAGGGCCTCGTTTCCATCTCCAGGGTCAGGCTCGGCGCGGGTTGCATCCCCGCACGGGCTAACAGGCTGCCTGCGCTCAGCCCATCTCCCTTTCCGTGCCAGCTCTGCACGTCTCCACACCGGAGCCCTGCGTGTCCGCAGCGCGGCGGCCGCACGGCAGGCGCTCGTTGCACGAGGGAGTCATTAGTGTCTCCTCCAGGTTCTTAACAGGGCCCAGAGCTGCTCGCACGAGTGCGGTACCCAGAGCGAGCGGCTCGCATGGCTTTTCCAGGACGGTGATCAGAAGGACAGTGTTCCTGAGTAGTTCTCCTGCCGGCCGCTCCAGCCGGGAGCGGGCAGATCCGCACGTTGCGGGTGACGCTGAGGGTCTTCCCGCCCCTCCGCTGTTGGCGTCCGCACGAGCAGTCGCTGCAGAGAGGAGCATCGCGGTGCTCCTTCCTCTCGGGGCATTCTCCTTGGGGACACGGGCGCTTTGGTGTCTTTTAGAGGAAAAACACTCACAAACGTCGGTCTTCCGTCGCGGCCAGCGGGGACCGAATGCAACCACGGGATGCGCAGACAGACACACGGACGGCGCGGGCGCTGCTCGGCCTCTGCGAGGGCAGTGGGGACGGGACTGCAAACGCTGGCGGGGAGCAGCGAGCGGAGCCTGCTCTGACCTCGTGGGCGAGCAGAGAAGCGATAAACGTGTCATCTCACCACAGCAACCTCTTCAAGTATCACTCACTGTAAACACTGCGTTGTCCTTTGCTTTTTCACTGCAAGGAGCTGGATGTGGCTGCCCCAAAGCACCGCCGCACGGGGCAGCCCCCGAACCGTCCCGGCACGAGAGCCCCGGGCGGCCGCCACGCAGCGCCCCGCGGCCAGGGGACACGGGACAGAACGCGCTTAAAATCAGATCCTTCCTCATTCGACAGTAAATGGGATTTAAAAAATATATATATATATAGACACTATATAAATACATAGATAAAGCTGGATTTCAAGACAGGTTGGATGATCCGATGTTTTCTTCAGTTCAGGTAAAGTTCCTCCTAGTGCCTATAACTTACTCTGGCACTGAAGCTCCTCCTGGCTGAACTGTTACCTTACTTGTGTAAAAAGGTTTGGTGCAAACTTGTGCTCATATTTCGACAAGATCCCAGAAGGAAGAGAAATTCCCATTTCCTCGACTTTCCTATTGGCTTAAGAGCCCCTTCACAGAACATCCGAGCCGCATGCCTCACCCCGGGAATCTCACGAAGACAGAAATGAGAACTGAGCTGTGTTGCCAGGATTATCTCTGTGGTCTCTGTGGTTTTTGTTCTATTTTTTTTCCTTTTCATTTTTTAAAAAAAAATTAAATAAAGTTTTACTTCCTAATATACATCAAACAATTCATGCAAAGCAGCAGTCATGGAGACATCCAGACTTTCTAGGTTCCTTCCCTTCCGTGTGTACTTGAAGAACTGATCCACCTTGATTGGATTTGGATTGAGATGCTTTGTCTATGTTTTCCTTGTCTTTTCCACCTGCATTCCATGTGTGTTTGAACACAGCAAGTCCTTGTGCCAGTGCCTGCTCCCTCCAGAAAACATCTCGGTGTCTGTGTGTGTCCCGTGCCTTCCTCGTTCGCGCTCTTTATCCCGAGTCCGTGCAACGCGCTGCTCTTCTCCGTGAGCATCACCGCCTTTCTTCAGCTCTCAATGGACATGGCACCAATAAGTTGTTCTACTTTGTACGCCAGACGCTGCCTACGTGCCTGCTCATCCTGCTCCAAAGCGCCGATGAGCTGGTACAGAAAAAATGGGAAGGGGAGAAAGAAGAAACAAGTTAGTGCGAGAGCAAGGGGGTGGACAGAGCTGGGTCTGTCATGAAAATACATGATATATGGGGTATGTATGGAAAGATATGAGCTTCTCAAAATGGGAATGAGTGGGACACATGGACAGTCAGTAAAATGCACCAGGTAAATCTCGACGGTGCCACGGGGAGGGTTCTGGGATGGGTGCAGGGCACAGCGCTGGCACCGGCGGTGCCGAGTGCGTGCGGGACTTTGGGACAGCGCGACACCGACAAGGCTTNACATGATATATGGGGTATGTATGGAAAGATATGAGCTTCTCAAAATGGGAATGAGTGGGACACATGGACAGTCAGTAAAATGCACCAGGTAAATCTCGACGGTGCCACGGGGAGGGTTCTGGGATGGGTGCAGGGCACAGCGCTGGCACCGTCAGTGCCGAGTGCGCACGGGACTGGGACAGCGTGACACCAACAAGGCTTCCTCTGGCTGGAGATCCCCTTCCAGCCAGGACGCACACAACATTCAGCTGCTGAAGCTCTGCAGCTACAATAAATCCCTCCCCTTAGCCTTGCTCCAACAAAGAAACTTAAATAATAAATGGCAAAGCAAAGTGGCGAGTGCTGTGCCATTCCCCAGTCATGCTGATTTATTTGTTGGACTGTTCAGTGCACATTACCAGCACAACACAGTCATTCCCACTCTTGTACCTTGGACTCTACATTTCCTGTCTCATTTAGCATGAAAGTTATGAGATTTCAGATCCTAATCGGAAAATGGTTGTGGCATTGTATCACAAATGCATACATGCAATTAAGTGACAAAAACCTTCCTTTTAATGGATGTAATTGCAAAATAGGTTCTTCTTACACTGAAATGAAGGGGTGGAACAGATGGCGAGAACTTGGTTTCAAGTGATGCATTCATTAAAGGAGCTCATGCTGCCAGGAATTTTTTGCAAACAGAAGTTTGCATCACTGCAACATGGGATTTGTGCCACTCTGTTCCCAAAAGACGTGGATGCTTCTGGGGAGGTTCAATGGGTCATGACGATTTTCCACCGCATTTAGGAGTGGGTTGCACTGGGGAAATGCCAAGGCTGAGGAATTCAGTTGCTTACACCGCCTTTTAGCTCTCCAGCCTCCTGGGAAGCGTGTTACTGGCATGGCCAGGACCCAAACCTCTTTGTGCACGAACAGACGGGTACAGGCAGCGGGGATGCAAGCAACAGCCACGCTGCAACGCGAGTGCCCCCGTCACGCTGTGCGTGACATGGAGGTGGCAGGGCCCTGCATGGCCTGCGGGGACACCCACCTCTTCGCTGTACTTGCTCACGTAGGAGTAGATCTCGTTGAGCGCGCTCAGCATGTTGAACTCGGCCGCGTGCAGGCGCGACTGCTCCGCCAGGTACGCGTTCATGTCCTGGTCGCTGATGGCCGGGAGCTTGGCGATGTCCGCGTAATACCTGCGGGCACAAAGGGTGGAGGGGAGCCCGTGAGGAACACGAGGCTCAGAATGCCCCTCTTCTCCTCGGGATTTAACCCCTCACTGATGGAACCAAGAGCAGCAACGCTGGGTGATACCAGCTACCACCATGAGTGAGCCCAGGAGCAGCGCACGCGGCTCTCGCCCCAACGCTCACCTCTCCACCCAGCTCTTGTAGCTGGGGATGTCCTTGGCGTAGAGCAGCTTGTTGGAGGGGGAGTCCTTGCCCAGGCGGTGCTCCGAGGTGGAGCACGAGTCCATGAAGGTCTGAGCCACCACCGAGAGGCAGGCGTCCGTGATGCTGCCTTTGTGGATGTCGAACACGAACTGCGGGTTCTTGATGACGTTCACCCAGAAGCGCAGAGGAAGGCTGCGGGGAGAGGAAAAACAAAGTTGATGGGAAGTGAAGGAAGGAGAACAGCGGCGTTGGGTCCTCCCCGTGCCCGGTGGGCAGTGGTGGAGCCCAGGTGGGCGAGAGGCTGCACCAGGAGCGCCTTGGGCAGGGTTCATTAACCCAAGTCTGAGGGGCAGAGACGCAGCCGCGTCCGCACTAATCACCGGCCGCAGCAGCCATCAGAGCCTTCGTCCCCAAATCCCGAGGCCTTTGCAATCAAAGGGGAATTATTATTCCTTTTTTCTTCGGCTGTAGAGCAGGATCAAAAAAGCAGCTGCTGCTTTCCATTACCTTTCAAGTCTCGACTCTGCTACCCAGCGAGAAGCACTGGCGGCTGCAGCCTTAACCCTTGCAGCGCCCGGC
>VWPW01007075.1:31652-56276 GCA_013389825.1 Crypturellus undulatus | reverse complement strand
GATGCAGCCCAGAGCATTTGAGCACGCAGCGCTGGTTCTTCCACTCACCCCAGTGCTCAGGTACCCACCTCTCCGTGCACGTGGTCAAAGGCCTGCTAGTCCTTCCCCTCCTTCATGTCTTCCTCCTCCTCCAGGTGCCCCATGATTTCATCCAAAATCTCGGATCGTTTTTTCTTCTTTGGGGAATCTGTCCAGGCCCAGATGGTAGAAAACACAACATGGGAGGAAAGAAAAGAAAGAAAATGGTTAAAAGCCAGACAGGCCTCAGGGCACACTGCTGGTAAGGAGGGCCCCAGTCCAATGCCACACAGGACCTGTCCGTGCTGGGCAGAGCCCGTTATCCCTAGCAGGTTTTACAGGAGAAATCCCGCCTCTCTGCTCGAAGCCATGGGGATGTCCAGGTACCCAAAGCACCAAGACAAAATCTGCATCCTTGGATGAGCATCCGAGCCCCAGCATCACCCTGATCGGGGTGGCGAGGGGAAAAGGGGGCCGCACGGCTGGACACACACGGCGCAGCTGCCAGCAGCCACGCGCAGACATCAAAAGCCTCGCTGGGTTTCTCAAACAAACAAACATAGCGGCGGACGGGAGAAAAGGTGTAAAATAAATAAACGGAACAAGCTGTGCATTTTCTTTTAGCATTACAGCTGCTGCGGGAGATAAACAACAAGTAAATGTCACCAAACATCAATACCGACAAAATTAACCTGACAAAAGCTCGCCTCCCCCCTCCGCCGCCTCCCCCACCTCGCAACTCGCCTGCACTTCTGGAGTTCCCATCTAATGATTTTATTTTTCAATTAATTCCTTGACAGAGTGCCAGGGCCCGGCTCTCTCCTCTCTGGCAGTGATGGTGGTGACGGTGACGAGCCCTGTGTCTTCCCACCGAGGAGAAAGGGATGGGGAAGCCCCACGGATCCGAGACGGTCCCGTTTCCCATCCCTGTTGCTTCCCTGAAACAACAGCGGGAGCCGGAGGGGAGGGCCGTGCCAGGGATTACCATGGGATTACAGCATGGCGGGGTGGCGGGTGCCACGCTAATCCTGCCGGGTTTTACTCCCAGGCTACGGCATGTGTTTGCATTAGTTACAGACGCTCTCTAAAAAAATAAATGAAAAAATAAGGAGGAAGGAAGAGAATCAGAAACACAAAGTGGGTCAGGATGGCTGGAAGGAAGAGGAGGGTGGCAGCTTCATCCCTACCAAAAGGGAGCAGCCTTGTAAAGCTGCTGGGGACTGGGCAGGGGAAGAAGGACCTTCCCGCAGGACCCAAGGAGAAAAAGCCATTTTTTCCCTTTCCTGAGTCTAGTGCAAAATTCCCCATCTGTCAATTTAATTCAGTGATCGATGGGAAAGAGCCGGCAAAGCGGCCCGGCACAGCTGGCTTCCCGAGTTAGCCCTGGCAGGACATCGCCAGCCCCGCTGCTGGCAGCCCCGGGAAATGTTTGCGGAGCGCAGAGAACACAAGTCAATAGTAATTTAGCCCGATTGGGAGCAAGTACCTTCTCCACACGGTCCGCGAGCTCCCGGGAGAGAGGGAATGCGCGTGCCGAGGGCAGCACCGTGCGCTTGGAAACGCTTCCCAAACGCGGCTGGCCAGGCCAGGAGGGGATGGAGCAGGGGGGCTGCATTTGTAATGCTCGCCTCAGGCGCTCGTTTCACACCCTTAAGCAAAAAGGTCAGAAAAAAGGCAAAAAATATTTACAATTTCTGTTTTTCTTTTTACCTTCTTGAATATTACACCTAGTCTCGCCATCCCCTTTAGCACCAAATCCTCTCCGGAAGCCCCAGAGCTCTCGGCATCTCCAGCTACCTTGGGGCAGTGAGTTGCACCGTGCTGTGAGGAGCATTCAAAACTCAAGAAATGGAAGTGGTTTTGCTGCTACAGCATCCTCCTGTCTCCAGATGGAAAGAAAGTACCCTCAGAAGTGAGGGAAGGATTTGGTCCTTTATACACAGTGTCTGGAGACAACAGCGCGAGCCCGCAGCGCTTGTGACCGTCACGACGGGCAGCACGGGGCTGTAGTCCTCACAGCATTAGGCCTTCTACTTCTCCTCACAGCATTAGTGAAACCATTTCTGGCACCTTCTAGGGTCTCCACTTTCTTTTGGAACATTACAAAGATTCAGAACAAGTCTTAGAAGTGACCTGAAAAATACATAAAATGGGAAGGGAGCCTATTCCCTTTTATTGCATCTATTAGACCTATCGAAAAGATGGCTCAGAAGTGGCTTGATTGCTATGACAAATGCTTGCAAGGAGAAAAGATTTAGGAGATCAGACCTCTCTTTAACCTAACAAATAACAGCGAAGTGAGACCTGAGAGCTGGAAGCCAAATCTATATAAATGGTGTCTAGAAATAAGGTGCATAATTGCACCAGAGAGAAGTCAGTAACGGGACTTGAAAGATTCTCTCTCTCAGTCCAAGCCTAGACTTTAAGAAAGTATTTTATTGCTAGGACAAAAATTACTGGCCTGTAATCACCCTGCTGGGCAAGAGGCTTTGGCCTCTGCTACTCTAAACACCAGCCCAAATGATCACGATGGTTCTCTCAACCCTGGAGACGGAACCTGCTGTGAGAGCAGCGAGACCTGTACGATGAGATGNATTACTGGCCTGTAATCACCCTGCTGGGCAAGAGGCTTTGGCCTCTGCTACTCTAAACACCAGCCCGAATGATCAAGATGGTTCTCTCAACCCTGGAGACGCTGGAATCTGCTGTGAGAGCAGCGAGACCTGTATGATGAGATGGAGCAGGAAGATTTTGTTGCTTGCTTGTAACGAAGCCAATGGAAATAGTCATCTCTTCGGAAGAAGTTTTCTCTTTGGACATGGGTGATAAGAACCCCTAAGGCCCTACTGCAAACTTCTTACCCTCTTCATTATGGCTCCTTAGCCTCTCTGACACCCAGAACGTCACCTCCTACCTTTGGAAACACCCGTGTATCACTGCTTAGAACTGATAACCAGGAATTGATTAGAAAAAAAAAAAAAAGAAAACAGAAGAAAAAAAGAGCTTTTCAAAATTCCTCAATTTCAGCAAAATACAACTTGGAAGAAGTGTGTCCTGAAATCCCCGTGAGATGAGGAATATCAGAGCTGTCTGTACTGCTCTGACACCGTCACCTTCTGGTAAGGCGCACTGCTGGAAAGGAATTTGGGGCAGGAAGTGGAAAATAAACCAACCAGGATGGTAGGGTAAAACCCACCCTCATCCAGGGCACTGCTGCTTTTGAAGGCATCTGTCTCCAAGCTGTGTTTCCCACACACCAACCGTTTGGCTCAGTTTGGGCAGCAAAGCAAGGTGAACCGAGCAGTGGTTTTCGTTGTCAAAGAGCAGATGAGAGAAGGGTGGCACCAGGAATCCTTGTCTTGAAGGCATCTTGTTGCGTTGGGTTTTCTGGAACTTTAAAGACCCCACAAAATCTTCTCTCCCTCCCTCTCCCCCATTTTCAGACAGACCCTGTCCTTGCTGGAGATCACTCACCATACAGAGCTGGCCACTANTTGAAGGCATCTGTCTCCAAGCTGTGTTTCCCACACACCAACCGTTTGGCTCAGTTTGGGCAGCAAAGCGAGATGAACCGAGCAGTGGTTTTCGTTGTCAAAGAGCAGATGAGAGAAGGGTGGCACCAGGAATCCTTGTCTTGAAGGCATCTTGTTGCGTTGGGTTTTCTGGAGCTTTGAAGACCCCCAAAATCTTCTCTCCCTCCCTCTCCCCAATTTTCAGACAGATCCTGTCCTTGCCGGAGATCACTCACCATACAGAGTTGGCCACTACAGTGCAAAAAACATAGGAAGAACCTCACAAGTTGCCTGCGCAGGGGCAGGAGAGGAAAATCAAAGGGCCGTGGACAAAGAGGGCGCACATCAGAGCGCCCGAAGGATGGAAGATGCCTCTGCCACCAAGCTGCTATCAGTCACATTGGGGTGAGCAGTGGCAGCCAGAGAGTGGTCCCTTTGCTCCGCTTCCCTCATCTGGCTGCTCTGACGAGCAAGGCCACGGCTTGGCCGGGTAGTGGGGCTGAGCAAGGAACAGGGAAGGTTTGGCAGAAAAGGACAGTGGAAAAATGGAAGTGAGAAGAGAAAGAAAAGGGAAAGAGAAAGCTCTCCCTGTGCCTGGCAAAGCTGCTCCCTCCCGAGGCTGCTCTCTGGAGCGTAAGTGCCTGCTGCCTTGCTCGGAGCACGTTCCCGGCGTCTCGGGGGAGCGCAGCAAAACGCAGCTCTGATCTCGGCGGCCCCGAGTGCGAAGGCGGCAGGCGCAGAGGCCGGTGCGAGTGTCCTGCGGGCGAGGGGAATGCATGGAGTGCACCCAGCCTGCCGGCCTCGGCGAGCACAGTGGCACCTCGGAGCCGCTTTCTGCACCTCAGGGGCAGGAGGAGAAGGGAGGGGAACAGGAATGGACTGGGAAAAGCGAGCTCAGTTTTCTAGCTTATGCAATCTGGTCTCCATCATCAGTGAAATGAACTGGGTGGCCTCAGCCCTGCTGCCTCGGTAGGGCTAAGAGAAAGCGGAGGGCTTGAGGGAGGGCTGGGATGTGTAACCGGCTTCACGGCGATCCTCTCCATGCTGAACAGCAGCCTCCAGCTAAGAGGGGAAGAAGTACAAAGGAAAAGAGCATCCTTGGAGCTGGCTGCTCTGCATCGCCACCACTGACCCTTCCTACCCAGCACAGCGCCGGCGAGGGGCCCCGGGTCAGCTCAGCACCGCTGGGTGCTGCTCACCGCGATCCCGCGCAACCGTGTCGCGAAACCCAGGAGAGGAACCCCCTAAACCAGCATCCACGGGAATAAAATCCCACCTGCCAACATGGCACAGCCAAGCTAAGCCCTCTTGAGACACCCCGCTTGCTTCCAGGCATGGCCCATCTCTCCGTGCCCACTCCATGGGCTTTGGGATGGAGATCCGGCCCTGGCACAGCCACTTCTGCAGCAGGATTTGCCACCAGCAGCTTTGCAGTGCAAGAGGAAGCAGGACTGTGCGTGTGAACAAGATAGGGCTGAAGTCATGGAATATGATTTCTCTCTCTCTTCCTCTTTGAGACAGTGGAAGACCAGGAATGACCCCCTTCTTACATCACATTTTGAGTCCCTAAACACAGGGAGTGATAACCTCACTCCTGTCTTTCTCAGTCAAGACCCTAGAACCACCTCAGCTTCAAAGCCAGATCCCTCATGGGATATAAATCGCTGGATTTGCAGCTCTTCCTGAGTGCCCAGCTCCGTAAGGAAGACCCTTGACAAGGGAGGTCACAAGCAGGGAGAAATGATGACAGAGGCTGGGCCTGCAGGAGAGGTGATGGGCAGAATTCACAGGCAGCAGGTGGCATCTGCTGCAGGTCTAGCATCAAGCCGAGACCATTCCAGCAGGAAAAAAGGCGGAAAGCAGACCTCAAATATAAAACAGGGTGCAGGAAACACACCACCTGCTTCCTGCTCCATCCAGGGGGAGATTCATGTTGCTCTGCGCGGATGCAACATGATGGAGCTGCTGTTCCACGAGCTCTCCCTGCTCACATCCCACCTGGCTGGGCAGGACTGCATGCAGTGGAGCAGGATGGCCAGGAAGGGATATGGGAAGAGGAGCATTGATCTCCAGCTTAGTTCTCCAGCCCAGGGGATCCCCTGCTACATAAATATTTGCCAGGCGATGCATTTGTACCTGTCGATGGCTGTCAATAGTGGCCTGATGTGCTGTTATCTGTGGAGCTGTCGCTCTCCAAACTCTGATCCCTATGAGACTCTCCGGATTCAACCAGCAGCTGAATTATTTGCCCTTTTTAATCAGGAATTTACCCCCTGGGATGGAGATGGATGCCATCACCTCTCTCCCATGCACCTGCCTTCCATAAGGAATGACCCTCGCTGGGAAGGCAAAGCGTTATCCCAGCACATCACCGTCTCCTGAGAGGCATCACAGCAGCTCAGGGAGGCCCATCTCCCTGCTCATGCAGAACCAGGGGCCTCCAGGGTGCCTTCCCTGCACCCTCCTCAGCCTGCTCACATCTGCTGAGCACCCAGGGGTGCAAAGAGCAAAAGCCCTTCAGCAGGTGGGTGGCATCACAAGAGATCTGAGCCTGGCCGGCACATGTAGAGCTAAAATGCGTTCGGCTGCATAAGGAACAGACAAAGGAGAAGCCAGCTGGATTCCTCCTGCTCACCCTACCTGGGGATAGGGCAAAGCCCTCCAGCACTGGCTTCTCCTGCAGCTCCTCACACGGTTCCCTCTCCACGCAGAGGAGATTTCCACTGCAATTTGGCAGAAATTTAGCTGCCAGGCTCCAGCATCTACCTGTCAGCCCTTGCGTGTTCCCAGCTGCTGCAGACCAGCAGTGGATGCCAGCTGGGACGATGTCAGATGGACAGTGGGGAAGGATGTGGCTACGTTACCGTGGAAATGTTCCGCCGCTTTCCGTCTCAGGGCCTCCACCGTCTCCTCCGTGTCTGCCCACTCCAAGACCAGCCTGCGGCCGTACAGGTGAGTGCTGTGGCACAGGGCGTTGAACGCTTTCTGCAAAGTTTAGGGGGGAAAAAAGGAAGAAAATAAGAAGACTCATAGGAGAAAACCAAAAATTTCCATCCTGCACCCTTAATCTAAAAGGCCATCAGAGAACATCCTACTATGAACATTTTTCCCTGACTGCGTGGGATTCATCTCCCATTGCTATCCAAGACTGGCTCTGGCATCTGCTTTTTTTTGCTTCCAGTGGTTTCATGTATTATATAAATCAGGCTGTATCCTGATTACTAGATACTGCTTAAGAACATATGTAAGTCTATAATGTCTGCTAACCTGGAATCCGAGTGTGTTGGCTATTGCATTAATTCAGAAAGGTCTCTACATCTTTAGCTAACCAAGAGGCATTGAGAAAACACCAGATGTCCAAGGGGAAACATCCTCATGTCCATGTGTGATGGTGACAGCAACAACCGTGTCGAGTTGATCATCACTCCTGCCTGCACTGGGGATTTGGGTTGAGTGTCTTTCCACTCAACTGAGGCCAGTTTGAAAGAAAACATGTTTCTCTGCAAAAAGTCCAAAATCCTAAAGAAAAAGTGCAGGTTTCTCCTCCGACTGTTTGGTTCTGAGCAGCTGAGGTAGCCCCAGTGGGTATATCTGTCCTCAGTGTTTTTTGTGCCCAGATGCTTCCACAAAAGCACAGGAATTTCCAGCACCTCTCCAGGCTCGGCGACGTGCTGCGTTTGCTGCGGGATATTCCTTTCCACGAGGCTGCAGCCTTGCTGGTGCTTTTGCAGCTACAGCTGTTTTTATTTGCTGCTGCTGTTGTTTTAGAGGCCTCTTTTCCCTCGGAATGGTATCCAATTAGCAGAGCAATGTGTTGGCTTAAATAAACACTCAGGGGGAGGCGGCAGGAGGGAGCTGGGACGGCTGTTTGCGTTGGCACAAAGAGCCATTTTCCAAAGCCTGGCAAAACTAACTGCAGCTCCTGTCGCTGGGTCTCCATTGGTAATTTATACTTTTTAATTCCTCACTTCCACAGCACGAGGAAGACAAGGGCCAGAGGATGGAATCAGCCAGGGATGAACCAGGAAAGGCTGCGGCAAGCTCGCTTCGCTCCTGCAAAAAGCTAAAACCTAAACCTAAAATTTACACATCTGTTGCTTGGAGAAGAATTAGGAATTTTTCACGAGGAGAAAGAGAGAACACATCCATGATTTAAGACAATTGATTAACAAAGTGATAACATTGAAAAAGACTTCCCCTATGTCTGCATCACTAGAAATCTTCTGATGAGGGGAGGAAAAGAGGAGGGAAACGGCCACTGCTGCTATTGCAAATAAAAGATTAGGTGGGGGAAAATGTATTTCAATTACATGAGAAATATGAAGAGAAATGAGCAAAGTCAGACTAGTTTGCAAAAAAAAAAAAGTGGGGCTGGAAGGCTAAAGAAACCCAGGCAGCCACATCTAAATCAAAGCCAGGAAACGCTGCACACGCGTGCGCAAAATATCCTTTAGGGAGCTGAGCTACTCAACTGGAATGAGGTAAAGCAGCGCTTTAAATTGCTGGTGACTGGAGCCTGCGCAGGCTGAGAGCCCCTGCAGATACCTGAGAGGCAAGAGAAAAGCAGAGGGAGGAAGGAGAGAGGCTGGAACAACAGTGCGAAAATGATGCTGGAGCTCCAGGAAGGGAATTCCAAAAAATTAAGGGACAGCTGATAAATTTACCTGAAGACTGGGCTGCGGGGACAAGCCTGGAGCAGCATCCACTGTGCTGGGGCTTGGCAAAAGTCAGAGATGAAGAGCCTGGAGCGTTGCACTCATCTCCCCAGGTGCCCTGCCTCACCATCCCCAAACGCTGTATTAATTCCAAGGACATTAATAGGCTCTGTCTATAGACTCCCCCTTGCCCTATTAAATGCTCAAGCCAAAGAGCCTCAGGGCTGGAGTCATTAGGGGGACAAGGGGTCAACAACATTAGGAGACTGATAAATTTCCGCTCCTCCAAAGAAAGTCACAACCGAGGATGTTCTCTACGATGCCAGCTGCACACAAGCAATTTTAATTGCATGCGCGTGTTTTTTAAAGGGTTGACTGTCTTTCCCGAATGGGCAATTTCTATTTGGAGACCAGATGTATTTTTATATCGACAGGGGAGAACAGTGGAAACTCTGCTTGCAGTTAATAGTTTAAAAATAAAAACAATCCCGCAACAAGCCTGCACTGGGAGCTTCAGGAAACATACCACGTAGGTAACGCTTCCTTACCCACAGCTAATTTGGTATTTCCAGCAAATCAAAGTAGCCCTTCTCTTCTTCCCAAACTCCATACATTCTCAGCCGGTGGTCATCTTTCCTTGGATATTTCAAATCAAAGGCTTGATGAGGGTATGCACGTCTTTTTTGGGAATATTACGAAGCCAAGGTTATTAGCCCCACATCTCTGCCTTAGCTTTGGAAAATCCGCGCATGATCCCACACCAGCAACAACTGCCCAGGAATAAAAGACAAACACGGAAGGGCACAGGCTTCAAATGCCCAACAAAGCCACCGTAACTATCCTATTACGAAAACATCATGTTTTATAAGACATTTATAAGCTATTTCCAAATTACCACTCTGAGCAAAACCATCATTGACAGTTCGCAGCTATTCAGCTCCGAGGTCTCTGGGCCTGCTCCCCTTCTCTCTCATTTCACTCAGTAATAAACTCTAAGCCAATTATGCCCGTGTTTACAATATTCAGAATCCTATTCATCAATCCTCAGCACATCCTTTTCCAGACGGCCAACGGAGAGCACTTGGTGTGCCACTTGCGAGACAATTAAATCCCTCAAAAAGACTACGGGAAAAAAAAAAATCAAAAAAGGAAGAAAAGCTGCTTTGCTGCAGGGAACAAAACCCACCGAGGGATCTATCACAGGGTGACTCCCTTGCCACACACTTGTCTCCCATGGGCAGCGCATCTGTGCCTCTGCCAACTGCTTCCTGGGCAGCTGCGACAGGGAATGAAGCACTTGGAAGGGGGTGGTTGGGGCAAAAAACAATTGGGAAGAGCTCCAAGAAGAGCAGTGGCAACATGAGCTTGGAGGATGGGGCTGGCTGGGTTCATCCCCACCAGGATGCTGCTCGGAGCTGCTACGGACCATCCCACAGCATCACAGGAGCAAAGAACAAGCTGGACTTGCAGAGAAAGGTTTCTGCTAAATACCTGCAACGTTGCTCGGGAAAAGATTCAGGCTCCAAGAAAAACACTGGGAATGAAGCCTGAAAGAGCAACTTTGACGTGAACCAAAGTTAGAGCAAATTTGACCACAGACTCAAAATTAGCACAAAGCCACATGCAGAACAGGGCAGGGAACTGCCCTTTGAGTTGGTTCAATCCAGCACACGCTGCCGAAGGAGCTGGCCCGGGCGGGAAGGACGAACGTGAAGCTGAAGGAAGTTGGAGTTACAATCAATACTGGACTAACAAAGAAACTCTCTGCACTGTGTTATACGGGAGGTCAGACTGGAACAAATGATCTAATAGTCCCTGGTGATCTCCAATCAATGAATCCTGTCTAAAAACATCAACACAGGCTCTGCTCGCTCCTGCCTCCTTCCCCCCTGCTCACTGTCTTGAAATTTGGAGTCTAAATCATTGGAGTCGTTTGGTCCTCTCAGGCCATCCCTTGGCTGGTCCCCGTGGCTGTTACGCTTCCAGCTACAGAGCAAATCTCATAAAACCAGCACTGCTCTGGCTGCATGAATACTTGTGCCACGAGACAGAGCCACTCAAGACCCTCTTTCCTGTCTTAAGGCCAACCATGCCTGGTACATCCTTCTGGCAAAGGGTAAAAACAGAATAGGGACAGTCAAGAAATTTCCTTATTTCTTCTGGAAATATTGAACTTAACTGTGTGAAAAAATGAGAAAGGCTAGGACATTTGGAACTGCAGTCTATTGTGACTTAAACACTATGAAATATTTTCTAACATAAAGAAAATGTGGATTGCAAAAATATCACAATACTGCGCCGAGAGGCTTTGGAGTTTTTCGTCGTTTTAACCTGCAGGTTTCAGGAGTTCCTTGGCTCAGTTCTTGGTGCTCAGGAGGGAGTTTCCCCAAGCACAGGTGCCTGTTGAGGATATTTTCTGTACTGCCTTTAAATGGCCTTTCTTGTCCAACCTAGCAGCCATTCCTCACTTCTGCCAAGGTATTGATCCGCCCTTCTTGGACCAAGGAAATGAAGTTCTGCATTACAGAACTTCAGCTTTGGTCCTGTGGTTAGGGATTGGGCTTTTCTGTCACCCCCCCACAGATGTCCCACTACCAACGGGACCAAGAACATTCGTTTAGGAGTCCCTGATGGCCAGATATCCCAGAGCCAGCTGTTCCCAACGGGCTCCAGTGACAAGAGTTGGCATATGGGTACGGGTGGGCATATAGGTGGAGATCCAACCGGCTCAGCAGCTCAGTGCTTAGCATTGTTACTGTGAGCCCTTTCTCCCAAAGGCAGCAACTTGCAGCCCTCAAAGCACGGCACAGCAAGGAACCTGGCTCTGCCCCCTCTCTTCTTATAGCCACAGATGAGAAGCTGCTTGACCAGACAGAACTGGAGAATGAGCCTGAATTTTAGTTTTATGTCATGTGACAATTTGCCAATACCCCAACCTTCACAGGCTGCAAATCCAAGTGAAGACCAGGTAGAGAAAGAGCCTTTGGCTACCTTGCCACACACTTGTATCTTACTATAGAGAGGTTTTAGCCTCTCTATAGCTGTGCCGAGGACTAAATGACAGAGCCTCCCATCTCACTTCCTCACCTTCTAGCCCGAGCCTGACCTGGGAAGGAGCCGGAGGGAGACGAGGATTCTACAGGTTTAAGTCTCACCTTGGCATCCTGCTTGGTGAGGAAATCCACAAAGCCAAAGCCGCGGTGCTTGCCCGTTCCTGCTATCTTCTTGGGCAGCCGGACAGTCTTCAGCTCTCCAAAGGTGCTGTGAACAAAAGAGCAAAAAGCAGAGACATCAGAGACCAAGAAAAGGACCAGCTTGGTAATCACAAACCATGGCGCTATCTATTACAGCTTTCCTGGGAGCCACGTGTCCAAAGTGCTCAGGAACGAATGAAAATTCAGCCTGGATTTAAGAGCACAAACCTTAACACAGCAGAAACTGTCTCTGTTTTAAGTGCTGCCCTTCCCCTCTCCTAGGAATCCTGCAGAAACCAGGGATCCGTCCTGCAGGCAGGGCACAAAGCCCCTCCTGTAGCCGTGGTTAACGCTAGGCAGGGGTGCTCCCCACTAATTAAAAGCACCTTTGAAGATGCGCAGGGCATCGAGGCACCCGAGCATCGCACTGTGAGTGGCTCTTTGCAACGTTTCCAAAGAGTTTGTGAGTGCCAACAACAAAATAAGGCAGGAACAGGGAAATAAAGAGGGGGTCCCATTGAGCTGGAGGGTGGACGTAGGGCTGACAGTGGCGGGTGCTGGACATGGTGCAGGGGAAAAACAAGAATGGCCTCCGAGGAGGACTTTGTCACTCGATATTAAAGCATGTGGCCAGCTCCTCAACCTGGATCTTGTCTGTAAAACTGGGCAAAAGCAGCGGAGGGAGAGCCGAGCTCGGGAGAGGGCCCACACAGAGGAGATGCTCTCTCTGCATCCTGGCTCCTGCTTCCTTCTCTCCTCCCCTCTCGGCCATTTATCAAGCACATATGCACAAACGGCAGGCAATAAATATTTAATGCAGCCAGGGTCTGAGTAGATGCGTTATTTTATTTGAAAATCTGCACACACACGCGCACATACACAAACGCAGCCCGGGATGCACCCGCGAATAAACACAGTAAAGGCCATAAACGCTCTCGTGCAGTGATATAAGCTAAATCCTGGGAGTTAACCTGCTGCACCGGCAGCATGACCAGGCATTCATCTACCCAATTTCCTTGGGCAACGTGGTGTGTAAATGCACCATTATGAAGCCTCAAAATGAATCGGCACGTCTGCTGCGCGGAGCCTTCCTCCCTCTCCTTCCTCCCGCTTCGAGCGGACACGACGCAAACAAACAAACAGAGCCGAGCGGCGGAGCCGGAGCAGCCCAGGACACCGGGATGTCTGGCCACGGGAAGGCTGCGGGGCTTCCCGCTGCAGCAGGATCCTCCTGCCAGGTGACAGGGGACACGGGAGTGGCTTTTTTTTCCCCCCATTTGCTGCAGCCTTGTAGTATCTTGGATGACAGATAATGCGAGTTCTTGACGCAAAGAGATTAATATCGAACCAGGGGAGATGGACGGTGGGTGGCAAGGGTGGCCTTGGCTCTGACCTGTCACACCAGGGAAGACAGGGCCTGTGTCACAGCCACTGCCTGCGGAGGAGCAGAGCACACGGGCCGAAGGGCTTGTGGCACCACGGAGGGTTCATCGGGAAACACCGGGCACTGGTAGGCACTAAAGCACCATCCCGCTCGGCCTCGACACCAAGACCCAGCTCACAGCTCGGGCAGAGAGAGGCACAAATGGGACAAGTCTCCCGCCACCTCCGTGGCCCTTCTCAGACATTGATGGGGTCAGGGCACCAGAAGGGAAGTCACTGTCACGCACTACTCACCTAAGGTGTTGCTCAAACCCCAGTGCCACCCCACGGTGGGCACGTGCCCAAAGGCCACGCAGAGAGCGCGGCGGCCCCACACCCGGACCCAATACAGCACAGAACTGGCCAAGACGCACCCTGTGCTTAAAGGCGAGGATGACGGGGATGAAGGCTGGGGGACAGGCATGAGCGGTACCCACGCATGAGCGGTACCCACCGAGAGCTCCCGCAGGGATGCACCAGAGAAAACCCCAGCAGAGAGGGAGGGAAAGGAGCCGGAGGGACAGGAGAGCCCGCGCACAGCGCCAGCGCTGACCCCACCGGGGCCAGGGAGCAAAACACCCTCCCTCCCACTGCGCTGCTAATTAGAAACCACAACACAGCAATTACCAGCCGAGGAGCTGCGAATGAAGCCGGCAGAGCGGCCCTTTAATGTTCTCCTCCCCAGCGCCCGGCAGAGGCTCACACTTATTTTTTTTCCCAATTATTTCCTTCAGATTTAGGAGGAGGGGGGCTGAAGAAGAGGGAACTCAATTACCTCCTGCGGCGCCAGGTTTGTCTTGCACAGGGCACCGCGCTGGCTCCTGCGCCGGCCGCATCCATGCCATGGCCACCAGCGCTGGGATGCGGTCACGGCCACCCAGGGCAACCGCACGGCATGGGTGCTCCGTGCAAGGGGCACGGGCACAGCCCAGCACTGAGGCAGAAGCCAAGCAAGGCTGCGGGAGGGGAGAAGGCAGGTTTTACACAGATACACAACAGCTAGACTGCTGCTCGCCTGTACGCTCCAGTTGAGCCGCTCTAAGCACCTGCTTCCCCATGGCCGGGGATGCTCAGACTATGGAGCAGCTGCCTCCTTCCCAACGCACGTCGGATGGATGCAAATACACCAGCACAAGCAGGAAAATGCGGTGCCCACCCCGGGAGCGGAGGTTTCCTCTTGGAGCCTCGTGTCTCTCTCCTCTCCCGGTGGCAAACTGGAAGGAGATGAGGAAGCGCTGGCAGTCGGTGCCTCCCTCCCGGTGTGCTACGGCTCGCGAGGAAGCCGGCAGCATTAGGATGAGAGTGCGAATCCCCAGCGGTCACCGCTCCTTTCTGAGCTGACACCAGTTCCTGACCTCTGAAGTCTTCGTGTTAAGGAGAAACCACGTTCCAAGGATGCAAGAATCTCCTGGTTGAGGCTTTGAGTCTGCAGCAAAAAGTTCAGCTTAGCAGCTCCAGCATCACCTACCCTGGTGCTCAGTGAAGCTCCAGCGCTACGGTGAAGATCTCTGCCCGTTTGCACACCAGGATGGGGACAGATGGGTCTAAGCTCACTGGCACCCTGTGCTGGCTGGATCCGATGCAGAGCCCTTCCAGGGTGACAGGAGAGGGGCCACGTTACAGGCGCTGTGCCCAGCATGCAGCTAAGCTGGTTAAACTGCTTCCAGACCCAGACTGGCATTTATCCACACAGCTCGGCCCGGGCACAGTGGCTTGGATTTGTACCCACTTGCTTCAACACATCCTCCGTGGTCCCCCATGCACCAGTGCCAGCATTCAGCCACAGTCCAGGTGCTGAAAGACCTGGAGGTCGCAGGAATGAAGTCTCTTCCTTCTGGAGACACCAGCTTGCTTGCAGTTAGCTCGGTTCAACTCGTCCTAACATTGCAGCCTCCTTTTGGGTGACTCATGCCCCTGCCAGACCCTTTGCAAACCAGGTGGATTGCCGGCCAGCAAGGCACAGAGTACCCGGCCGGGTCGCCGCCTCGCTGCACTCCTGCCCGCGCAGCCTGGGAAAACGGGCTCCGAGCACGGCTGCTCCCAGCAATCACCGCGGGTTCCCTCCTCGGCAAGGGCCGATGCTTTGGGAGAGGGAATTAACTCACTGGAAGCGCAGTGAAATGGAAGCAGCAAATGCAGGAATGGGAGGTACAGCCAGGTAGCAGTGCGGTGGGTCTGGAGGATCCCGCTTTCCTGGGGTGATCGGTCCAGAGGATCCCGCTTTCCTGGCGCGGTGGGTTCGGAGGATCCCGCTTTCCTGGCCTCAGCTTCCTGTCTTCCCTGGCACCACAGGCAGGTTGCCAGCCTGGCAGGCGAGATCTGAGCTCCTGCCCTCCCAGGCTTGGCACGTTCTCACCCCACTGGCTAAAAAGGATGAGAGTCCCAACCAAAAAATGGTATTTCCTAAACTAGAGCCCTTGTTTCGTGCTGATCCTGGTTTACCATGAGGGAGGGGAAAACATTAAAAACGTATATTGGCCCTGGCTGAGCAACCGTCAATGTGGCTTCCAAAGGGTTTCCACCTCGGTATGGCCAGGCATGTCACTGCCAGCACGGTCCCCTGTCACTAGCTCCAGCACCTCTTCTTTATAGAGCCCCTCTTCTCCCATAAGGTTTTGTCCGAATTTCTGCCTCTTCCCACCCTCACTCATGCTCCTGGCTCTGACCCTGCTCTCCCGGGCACACTCAGCGCTGCTCCCATTTAATCGCAGTTTCTCCCATGACAGATGCCTGTATGTCAGGCTGGACACCAATCCAGCCGGAAAGTGTCCTTCACTTCCTGAGCACAGGAATCCAGTACTGCCACCAAACCTACCCGGACCCTTCCTCACACCAAACTCCTCCTGATCCAAAGTCGCAGATGCCCCCGAGGAAACCAGCCAAATCCCTGCTGAGCAAAGACCCCACCAGGCACCTCCTGACCATCACTGCTCTGCCTGGTGCTAACCCTCTTCCAAACCAATTTATCTGAAATAGGAGTGTTTAAACTGCAAACACAGTGACAGTTTTTTTGTCTCCTCTTAGCCAAATGCCTATCATGTCTTCAGTTTCACAGCAGCATTGCTAAGACTGTTTAGATGTTTATGCAGTTCAGACCATTATTATGATAAAATACTCAAACTGAATCTTTTTTTCCAAGTTTCAAACACAAAGTTCCCTTCACTTTCCTTATTACCCTTAGCTACAGCCCATCAGAGCCTGGGCTTGCAAAGCTCCATAGGCAGGAACACAACTGACATCTCCAAACGGTGCCAACGGCTGAAACCATTCCCAAAACTCCCAAATCCTTTCCTGCTGTGCCCAGGATGCACATGTCCTGCAGAGACGGACCTGAGCCCCACTTCAATCTACACATCACATTTAATCACTTGAAATGGACATCTTAATTTTGTTTTTTATCCCAACCCGCCCTCAAATAGGACCTTCCCTCCCCACAACAAATTGCTTCTCCGACAATCTCCTCTTTGGCACCAACTTGCTGATTATAGCGGTGGGGGGAGAAAAACTAACGGTCCTTTTTTTTTTTCTTTTCTTCTTTCCTCAGGAATGCAGGACCCTGGCAAATGGTTTTGCCCCTGGGCTGAGTCCTGGCCAGTTCCACCCCCTGCATGACAGAGTTAATGAAATACCCAGCGGAAGGGCCCTCCCCGCCTCCCGCTCCAGGACTTCAGCTGACTCCACTCCCGCTAATCCCATTACAAGAAAATAACGTGGATAATTCAAGCTAATGAAATCGTTACAAGAATGTGGACAGCCAGGGGTGGACATTCAGAGCCAATTTAACACTCCTTGGTGTTGTTATCCCCAGCACAGGAAATATCTGAAAGGAGGAAGGGAAAGGACAGAGGGAGAGGCAGGGAAAAAAAAGCCCTCCTCTCTTGTTAGCTTAAATCCTGTTAGAGAGTTCAGGAATTAATCTGCCACCTATCTCCCCTATTACCATTACCATCATCATCATCAATAACGTTTCCTCGGTAACCTCGGAAATTTAACGAATGAATGTGCAGGTGGGTGAAGAAGGAGTCTCCCAACACGCTGGGATGGGGGAAATTGCTGCTGCTGCTGCTTCCCGCTCCGGAGAGAGCCAGCAGAAGAGGATGACGGAGGGACCCTGCAGCTGCTCGAGTGCCCTGGCTGGTCCCCAGCACGCAAACTGTGTGACCAAAGACCAGGACTGGCCTGTCCCCACCTTGTCCTGCAGCTCCTGCGGTAGCTGTCGCCTTCTGCTCTGGAACCCGCTGGATGAGCAAACCTCCTCCTGTTCCCTCCAAGCCCCCACGCAAACCAAGGGCTGTCACCTCAGCAAATACTTCCCTTCCAGCACTGGCGGGCCAGATAGAGCTGCCTTTCCACATGACAAAAGGCCCTTAGTGAGACCAACTTCCTTGGAGGGACATGGACACGAAGGAAAGAAATCCCACTTTGCACGGAAACTTGGCAGTCGGATGCAGGCAGCTCACCAGGACTCACCCCCGAGTCCCTGCAGAGCATCATTTAACTCAGTCTTATGCACAAGACCACAAGAACCAAGAACGGAACTTCCAAGCACAAGGTCCCCAGCAGCAGCACCGGCTTCGGTGGTGACAGGCAGGACCAAGAGCCACTGCAGCCCCGGGCGAGAGCTGAGGGAGCTAACGGCCCTGCAGCCACACTGGGAAGTGACACAGGGACTTCGGGGCTCCGCTTTGGGACTCAACTTCCCACGTGCTGGGAAAAAGCCAGGTCCTTCCCATTTTCAAGCTCACCTACGCGTTCAGGGAGGCTGCTGTTGACCTCGTGCTGTTGTGCAAGGCTTCACTCAAGCCAGGAAGGCAGTAAAGGGATTTGGGATTAAAAATGATGCAATGCAAGCACCTTAGGTGCAAAAGAGAAAGCAGCAGAGCCACCAGAAAAGCAACAGAAAGAGTAATCAGGTTTCCAACAGGCCCACCTCTCCTCCTGCTCCCACATGGGGATGCTGCGATGGCTTGACAGGGGAATTTTCCACCTTCCTGGCACTGTGGCACAAGCAGCATCTTCCCCCTTTTCCTCAGGGGCTGTTTTCAGATGAACGCTGGCCAGATTTCCACCTCCGTCCCCAAATTTGGCTGAAAGGGACAATGATTCCCAGCAGCCATGGAGGTGAGAAGGCAAAGGGTCCTCGGGGCCAGGCCCGGAGCGGGTGGCACCGCTCACTTTCTCTGGGTGCTCTCACGTGCACACGTCTAATTCCATCCAGATGGCGTTTTTGGACCTCCGAGATAAAACCCAACCACAAAGGGAGCCCATGACAGTGCAGAGCAGGGCACAAGCAGCTGGAAACCAGCCAGTGCTGCCCAGACACACTCTGCTTTCACATGGTCTCTTCCCAGCTGCTTCCCCAATGTCCTGGGAAGGGAAAAACGTTGCTCCGAAGGGCTCCCGGACCAGGATGACGCAGCAGGGTAGCACATTGCTCAAGAGGAGTCTGAAATACAGCAACAAGGGCTAGGCACATGGAATATGCTGGGGTTTTTGTTTGTTTGTTTTTGTTAAATTTGTGTGAATCTGGGGTATCAGCAGGCCCCTAGCCAGCCACACCTACCGTCAGGTGACAAAATACAATGACACTTGGCCAACAAATCCATGCAAAATCCAGCCTGGTAGTATGAGAGTGGATGGGAATGTGGGATGGAAGAGGAGTCTGCACAATGCTGCTCCTGCCTTTCCACCCTATCCCAACACGATGCTCCTAAATTCCCCTATTGGGCACTGCAGTAGCTCAGCACCTACTTCGAAAGATGCCTGGATACTCAAATACTGCAAATATTCCCAGTGTCATGGAGTACTGGTCCATAAATCTGCTGCTTCCAGGGCACTACAAATTGGCAGCCCACTTGTTCTCAAGTGGTGCTGAGTCTCCTTNACTGCAGTAGCTCAGCACCTACTTCGAAAGATGCCTGGATACTCAAATACTGCAAATATTCCCAGTATCATGGAGTACTGGTCTATAAATGTGCTGCTTCCAGGGCACTACGAATTTACCCATTTGTCCTCAAGTGGTGCTAAGTCTCCTTTTTCCAAGGAAAGCTCATTCAGCATCAGTCTCCCTTGCAACTCAGGGCAAAACAGGATCCAAACTGAGTGCCTTGGCCCCAGACCAATTTGTAACCACAGGACTTCCCTCCTGCCCAAGCCAGGAATTCAAAGCCTGTTTCCTGTTGCTTAAACCGCTTGTTAAAAACGTAGCAAAACATTTTACCCCTTCTCGATTTATTTTCCTTAACAGTTGCTTGTAAGGGACCTTATCAAAAGCTTTCTGAAATTCCAAGTAAATTAGTCATTAGGCAGGTTTTCAGAACAGTAATTAGGCCACTCCATGCCCCTGATGTATTATTTACCTGAGAAGATATACATAATTAGGGCTCTTCTTTATAACTGGTATTACATGCACTAAATTCTACTCCAGTCTATCGTGTAATTACGCAATTAGGCTGCATGCTAAACAGAAAGAAACCAATTCTGAAAACCAAGCAAAACGAAAAAAAAGAAACCCACCCAGTAATTATTATTTTTAAATCCTTCATCAGCAGCCTAGTGGCAGGTTTTAAAATTCTAATATCCCTCCACTTAAGTCATTCTTAAACAGGTGCTAGAATCAGGCTTGGTTCCCTAATTTGGTTTCACTTAATCCTACTTTGTGCGGTTTAAACGTTGCACAGAGATTCAACAACTTAAAGAGATTTGTGCTCCTCACCATCGTGTCTCGGTGCAACCCGAGGAGCATCAGTCCTACCTCCATTTCCAGCACGCGCCATGGGGTGAAACAGACACCGGGCAGGGTGTTTCTTCCAATCTACCTCTTGTTATACATCTATTTCAGAGCTGGCAAGATCAAAGAAAATTGCTCAGGACTTACTGAGCCTCCTTACCGGTCCCGCAAAAGAAACCTGCTTATTATCCACAGTTATTTTCATGCTTTAAAGACTCCAGTGATTCACCAGTTAGTTAAGCGCGACGACAGTTTTTTGTTCTGAAACTTTACAGCTCTAGGCTCAAGATTTCAAAGCCATCCCAAGCAGCTTCCCGGGCTCAGATCCCGAGGGAGGACAAGGTGAAGGATGCGCAGCCAGTTCAGGGATCTTCATAGGCTTTAGGAGGCCACTCACTTAAATACTACTGTTGGACTTGAACTCTGCAAGCAAGTTGAGGGTTCACAGTTGTCTAATGGTCCAAAAATGTGTGAGCTGGTGACTGAGAGGTCTAGATAAATAGCAGCTATTGCACATCTATGTCAGAAGAAGTCACCAAAACCCAGCAGAGAGGTTGAAAATCCCTCTGAATCTTTCAAGATTTTTTTTGCTGCTTTTCTCCACTATTGTAAGCTTACAAAAAGGCAAACTCCCTCTGGTCCCAATCCTTGCACCCTAAGATCCCTCCTCTGCATTTCAACTACTGCAAAGGCTTCCACGCTTGGGCTAATGCTTGTTCCAAAAGATGCCACCAAGGGTCCCCCCATCTGGTAGAGCCACCAACACACACCTCTCCCAACAGTAACTATTCTGGAGAAAGACTGTATCACACAACTGACCCCATATGCAGACAACTTATCACCAAAGGGCTGCGGTTAGTGCTGATTAGGGCTGAGAAAAAGGTTTAATTCACCACTGTCTTGTTTGTAGCATCCATTTTTCAAAGTCTAGGCTCTGCCTTCTTGTCTGCTCTCAGAATCTGCAATTGCACCTAACTAACCACTTTTCCTTTAAGGTTATAGTAAATTTTTTTCAGATGAGCCAGAAAAGACACTAGGACATGGCAGAAACCAAATCCGAAGAGATTTGTCATGGCAAGAAGAGACCATCTCCATTAGGCCAACTAATAGAGGACTTGAGTCCTCGTATCACACCAACCTCTAAGGACCGTTGCAGGACCTGCAGGCCAAACTACAGCTTTGGATCTGCAGCTCCCACAGTCGTTCTCACCAAGATGTACAAGTGAAAAGAGCCGTGACCCTTCTACCCCAGACCCCATGAAATCTGCACCACGCAAATCCTCGCCTGCAGGTCAGTGCAAAGCATCTCTCCGAGCTCGCCGTCCTAAGCTCTAATTCCTGCTCTGTGCGGCACCTTGCAGCACCAGGGCTTAGGAGCCACCAAGTCACCACAGTAATCAGCAGCAGGACAGGATTTCAAAGGAACCCACAGCTTGAACAGCATTGAGATTTGGGGATTTATCTCTCTCGGGTTCTTTGGAAAATCCCGATCAGAGTGCAGCTATGGTCAAAAATAAGTTACGCTAAAAATAGTATTCGCAGGAGGGCCTGGTGCAAATCTACTTTCCCCTATGATTCTTATGAGTCAGCGAGTTGCAAAGACAGAAGAGGAAATTCATAGAGCCAGCAAAGCAGTAAACACAGAACGGAGACTCAGTCACGCTGCTTGGGTCCCCAAAGGGGGACCTTGGGCACATTTCTGAAAAAGTAGCTTTGCCGTTAAAATACGAGGCAAAAATGACTGTACCAGCAGGAAAAAAAAATCAGATTCAACTGTAGAACCTCCTGAGCTGAAGGGGAATAAATATAGAAGCAATGAGATATTTATAGGCAGACAGCTATTTTAACATAGCTCAGCTTTAAAGAGAATCCTTATTTAAGTCTTGTCTCAGTAAAGCTGCAGAGTGACTTAGAAAAATAACCAGATTAATTATTTTCATCAGGAGAACAGAGAAACACGTAGGGAAGATCAAATGCATGCAAATGCATTAAGAACGTGGATGCTCAAGTGAAGAGCTTCTGTTCTGGTTATTCAAATACAATAAGAATCGTGAGATCTCTCTAGCGCAGCGCTGAAGAGCCTACCCGAACCACAGCGTAAGTCTCCACAGATCAGAACAAGACAAAGCAGTAAAAACAGGCACATCTGCTCGCTGGCGAGGCAGGGCTCGCTGCTCTCCCCTCCTGACGCCTGCCAGGCTGGAATGTCCCCATGTGATGACACTTCCACCAGCCAGGGCTGTCTGCTCCAGGGGGAACCAAGAGTAAAAAACATAAAAGCAAAAATAAGATGTCTGAAAATATATTTTTTCATTGCTGAATACAGCTTAAAAGCATTCTGTTAAGTACGCAGGAATATTTCTGAAGGTGCTGCATCTACACTGAAATCCGCCCCGAGTCCTCCACCCCGGCCTCAAAAATCAAGGCGTAGCCATTACTGAAACCCCAGTTAGGTTCAGTTCCACTGCTGACTCCAGCCGCACGGCTCTGTGGTGCACAAGCCTCTTAAACAAACTAAACCACCCAATAAAACCCCCAGCCTGAGCGTTTTACAGCTCTGGGCTCTGGCAGGAGTCAGAAAAACACGAGCCCAGAGCTTGGAAGAAGGGCTCAAAGGCCGAGCAGAGTGGTGGGTTTTGGGGAATTCAAGCCCTCTCCATTCTCTGCTGCTGGTCCCCAAGGAAAGCCCTGACCTGCAGGGGCAACTCGATGCTTCCACGTCAGTTTTTCCCTCTAAGATCCTAACATTTAGTGGCAAAATAAAGGCAGGACCAGCTCAGACAGCAGTACCCAAGCTGTGTCACGTATTGGAGTCAAGAGATTGTGATGGGAAGAGATGTTCAGTTTGATGCACTAAGTTACAGGCTTTCCTTGGGCTCTTGCACCACCACTACTGAGTCACAGGGCTCAAGGCCACCTCCATGGCCTGGCCATCCTTCAGCCCTTGCCTTGGGCTGGGACCAAACCCCCAGCCATCCCTTCTCCCCCTTGCTTCAGCTCCATGGGCCAAACCTCTGCTCCACGTCTGGTGTAAGCGGAGCTGGGTGTAAGGTGGTGACCACCCTCCGTGGCTGATGGCTCCAGTGAACTCTAGAGCTAACCCCATCGGGCAGCCAACAAGTTGAATGCAAACGGCTGATTTTAAAAGCTGCAGAGATACCTCCTAAGGGTACAGATAACCACGCACTGGGCTCGTGCCCTGGGGGCTTTGCACAGCAGTGGGGTGGATGATGAGCACGGGGAGAAGCGTCCCTAGGTCCCCCCAAGCCCAGGCACTGCATCATGATGGGGACGGAGGCTACCAGGAGCTCTGCAAACGGCTCCCCCCGGCACCCTCGCGGTGCTGACGAGGGAGACGGCGCAGTCCTGCGTGACGGCGCAAAATTAATATGACTGGGGGGAAAGCTGGCAGTGAGTAATGAGCAGCTCGAGTGCCTCCTCTCCACCTCCTCGCCCCTGGGCTCCTTTAACCCCTGGGCTGCTGGTCTGGTATTGGGAGAGCAGGATCAAGCCCAGGGGGACACAAGCTGCTTTCGACAAGCCGAGCTCTGCAGGATGCCAGGGAGGGGACCAATCTCTCCTGCAAAGCTTACTGGGCAAATCCCCAAGGAAAAGTGTCCCTTCTGCAGGAAACACTGCAGGGTTCCAACTGTGGACTCCTGGCCACCTAAGAAGTGTCCAGCCATCTCCCCGCAAGGACAATCTTAGGAGCTTCCTCCCACACTTGTTTTTACCAAGTTCTCAGACCTAAGAGTTCCTTCTGCTCTGCCAGATGTTTGGAAATGGTCAGTTCGGATAGTACTGGGGAAGGAGGGAGGCGAGAAGGCAGATGGTCGGTGTGAGCTGCCTTACCTTGGCTGCTTATGGAAAAGCGAGACGTGGGCAGGAGCAGAGGCGCTAAGAGAGCACAACCTGCGAGAGCCAATTCAGTCCCAAGCCCCGGGGCAGAGCCAGCCCTTGGCAGGGATCTAATCAGGAGGAGGCGAGAGCTTCTCCAAGGAGACCTGGGCAGTCACAAACACGTCCCAGGGGATTAAAACCCGCTAGATGAGAAGAGGCAGAAACGCTGCAGCAGGCGGGAGGTTACAGAAACGCTAATAATGCAGAGAGAGACGCAAACACGGGAGACAGTGTCATCCCGAGCAGAAAACTGTGACTCATTAGAAGCTTGTTCGGGACCTCCTCACGAAGCGAGACTGAAAACTACCCACACATCTACGCTAGCAAGAGACACCACGGTGCACAGGTCGACGCTGCTGTACTACGAATTCCAGTTCAGACGTTTGTGTAGCAAGGAATTTTGATATCAAGAACACACCAATTTTGGTTGTTCCTCAAGGGAAGGACTAGGACATCAGCCCAACAGTTTGCCCAGGGTTGGACACAGCACATTTGGCAACGCTCCTGGTGCCAACCCAAAGGCAACCCAGAAAACGGGCAATTTCTAAAGAGAACATGAAAAGGCTGCAACCTAAGACAAAAAATAGCACATGTCTATCTTCTAGAAGACACATATACACACTCCTGAATTTGGACAAAAGGAGACCTTCTAATCCAGTTCCACCACTAAGTTCAGCTCAGTGCCTTGGCGAGAGGCGCTTCTGCAAAAGCCAGAACGAAGCAGCCTTGAAACGCCCTCAATTTGCACCCGACAACTGGTGTGAGCAGAAGCCAGCGGCTGAAAACGTCTCAGCAGCTGCTGCAGGCGAGCAAAGGACCTGTGGGCTGGCGGTGTTCGGAGTGCAGAAAAGGAGGGAGAAAAAAAGAAAAAAAAATAAAAATCAAGTACTGCAATGAATATTCAAGACAGGGAAAGATGTGCAGAAAAAAAAAATCTTCCTTCTGCTCTTGGGAAGATCCACCTTTTAAAGCAACCCTGTCAAGATAACACAGAGTTAAACATTTCCTTATCTATGTTAAACACCTTTATAATTCAAACTGCAAAACAGCACTGAAAACCTATTTCACTCTCCCCCGCCCCATGGCTCGTTTTGGATAGTCAAATTACCGGCCAGTTACATTACTGGGCTCTGAATATTAGGCCAATATTGCTGTGCTTGGATTTCCAGCACAGAAGGAAGCAACTTAAAGGA
>VWPW01007075.1:0-31569 GCA_013389825.1 Crypturellus undulatus | reverse complement strand
AAAAAAAAAAAAAAAAAAAGAAGTTTCATTTAGATTTTTAACTATAGTGCAAGAAATAAACCAGCCCAGCAGATCCCAGTTTTCTCCTCCGTATTTCTCAGCTCACATGTGCAGGATGCTGCCCACAGAGGCACCTGCCTCCTGCCTTTCCAGATGCGCTGCTCCCGGAGACCTGGAATTCGGAAGCAGAGGCAAACAATGCCCGGCAAATTCCCGAGTTAAGCCGGGCTCTAAGCACACCTGGAAATGCGGAACAAGGTCGCACATGATCCCAGCGCGGGGTGGATTTCATGGGGAGGTCCAATGCGGGCAGCTGTATGGGCCACATCTCAGGGCTGGGACCGCTGTTCCCGGCCGGCTGGTTACCTTGTGTCCCAAGGGCCATGCAGGGGTGGCTCCGAGCTGGAATATCAGCTTCAGTGATGCAGCAACAGCCCCAAACGCCCCAGCTCCCAGACAGGCTCGGGAGGTGACACATGGCCTCGCATCCCGATTAGGGAGCTGGAATCTAGCACTGGAAGTGCCGTATCAGCTGCTGGCACCACCTGAAGCCGCTTTCATTGACGCCTTCGGAGGACACGGCCTTGGGCTGGCACATGGGGAGCACCCTGTGCCCACAGCCCTGCAGAAAGTCACCTTTTAAAATATTTTCTTTTCTCCATCCCTTAAAAAGGCTTTTTCTGCCAGACACCTAAGCCCCAGCCATCCCCTTCCCAAATCCCTTTTCCACAACCATGGCCCTGCTTGCTGCATCTTCTTCCAAGTCTCACCTTTCCTGCTGCTCCCTCTCAAGTCCCGTTCCCCTCACAACCGTCCTTCTGGCTCCCCACTCCTGGGTGAACACAGGGACCCCCAACCACCTCCGGAGGGTCTTGCTCTTCCCACCTTGCTCTGAACCACATTTCCCTCTCCAGCCTCGTTGCAGCCTCATGCTCTGAACGGAGGACTCGCTTCCCAACAGCAAATTCTCTTTGCAGCACCACAGATTTGCCACGAGCACTGGGGATGCGAGGGGAGCCATCCAGTGCCTCATTTTTCCCAGCTTTGCTGCCTCCTCCAAGTTCCGTGCATGCTTAGGAAGACCCACTGCTCGACATGAGCCTTTCCTATGGCCACAGCCCCTGGAAACCACTCGGGTAAAACGCACGTTCCTGCCTAATCGCCCCCACTTCCCCCTCAACAGCTTGATGCCATGGAGCATCCTGCTAAACACCAAATCCTCGGAGGACTCGCTTCCCAACAGCAAATCCTCTTTGCAGCAGCCTCAGATTTGCCACAAGTAGTGGGGATGTGAGGGGAGCCATCCAGTGCCTCATTCTTCCTGGCTTTGCTGCCTCCTCCAAGCTCTATGCGCGCTTAGGACGACCCACTGCTCAACACGAGCCTTTCCTATGGCCACAGCCCCTGGAAACCACTCAAGTAAAACGCACGTTCCTGCCTAATCACCCCCACTTCCCCCTCAACAGCTCGATACCACAGAGCATCCTGCTAAACATCAAATCCTGCTAAACACCAAACCCAATTCTAGAGGTACCGTTAGTGCTATGAGTGCTCGAACGGGACTAGGCTCTCCTCTTATCGAGGCATAATCCAGTTCTTGTTCCCAGATGTGTTTTTGACACGTCTCCATCTGAACAGGTGCCTCTTGGCAAGATACACAGTGCCACACTATTTTCATGTGCTGCTGCCAATGTCCTAATCCCTGAGCGCAACCCAGGAGCGGGGATCACGCACAGGTCTGACGGCTGATGTACAAAGTCCAGCTGAAATAACACAAATGAGGACTGAGGAAAGCACCTGGAGATGTTTGCCCCACAGCCCCGGCCTTTCTCTCCTCCTCTGTAACTGCTCCTGAACAGGATTTCGTGAATCTGACTTTGGAACAAGCAACAAGTTTCCCATGCACAAGACTCTGGAAGGAACCTCCAGACTCTTCTCTTGGCACCAACATCCTCCTGGTGACAGGGTGCAGGTTGATCTGGGTTGGCCCTGGTCTCCGCTGGGGAACAGAAACTATTGCCTTTAACTCAGAAATTGCCCCTTGGTGAGGTGAAAGACACGGAGCCAGTGAGCTCTGTGTAGTACCCAGTCCTATGAATCGCGGTCGTTTTTGTAATACTTGCACCCAAACTCCAGAGCGCTATGGAAAAGCTTCCCAAACCGTTCAAGAAGGGAGAAGGATCTGCACATTGGTTCTACCTACCCCCTTCGGGTGTGCAGGACCTCATTCTCAGCAGAGAGTGGGGAGCTAAGCAGATAATTTGCCCAAGAAAAGGCTGGTTTAGGACAGGTCCACTGCTGCTACCCAACTTCTGCAGCATTGGGCTGCCAGGGACAGCTTGGAGAGAGAAACTTTTTGGATTTCAAAACATTATTAGTACAACAAGGGTTATAAAAGTAAAAGCAATACTTGGAGAGTAATCTGACATTAGACTGCTCAACAAAATGTTTGCAACATTACACATCCTAAGGCTATTTGCACCTAATATTCTAATTAATATTGCCCAGCACCTGCATTGGGAAAGACACTCATGTTTACGAACTCATTTTTATGGACTTATTTTTTCCTCCTCTGCCTGTAGGTAGCAGAGATTTCCATGGCTTCAACAGGGCAGCAGTACTCAGGGAAGGAGAAATTGTCTCCAGTCATGTAGACTCCATTACTGGGAGAAAGGTGTGAACAGCAAGCATGTCTGGCAGACGGATTCATTATACCACCGTGTCCTTTATAATGGGAAATGAAAAGCCCATTCTGATAACTACACTTTATTATAATAGGTCAGAAGAAGTGAAAGGCATCATCTTATAAAATTAACTTCATAAAGACTGCCTCAAAAAAAGGAAAAAAATATCTCTGCTCAGTTTATCCACCGCATCTTTCTTTCAGAGATTTTTTCTTTTCAGAAGAGACAGATTCCAAAATCTTGTCCCACTGACTCCACTTTCATTTTTACCCACTATCAGGAGGGATAGATCTGTTTTCTTCTAATCAGTCTCAGGCACTTGTTTTGCCAGATGCAATAAATGCCTCATCTTTGTCAAGACCAAGAAACTACTCAAGTAAACAGTTAAAATTAAAAGAGACACCCATTCCCAAAGGTCTTCCTAAAGAAGTAGAAATCCTTAAAAAAAAAAAAAAAGAAAAAGGAACGTCAGAATATAGATAAACATCCCTGTTAGCCCAATCTGCACTAGCCCATTCTGTGTGTACCTCTCAACTGCTTTTTCTGATAGCTGTTTCCTTGGCTGAGCTGAAGTCTAATCTTTCAGTTAATTTTTATAATTTAGCAGCTTTACAGCAGGTGCTTGAACTCGGTGCCTACAGGTGAAAGGTGAGAGATGGCCAGATGTACAGTTAAGTAAAGCATCTTCTGCGGCTTCCACCACCTGGTCTTGTTCTCAACAGCACCCTGAATTTTGAAGATTAGTGTCTATTGTAGCTAATTGGCAGAGAAGGGCTGCTCCATTTTCTGGAAGTGACAGTCATTGCAATTTTAGGAGAATTTTATGTATAAAGTCCCAATTACAGATCCTCAGCTATATTTTGGAAAGCAGGCAGAAGGAAACTGCTCCAGCCCTCAAAGAGGCAACTGGACAGACTCTCCAATAACTGTTTCCTTTGATGGTACCACTTTCAGGTGTGTCCAATTCTAGGAAGCCCCTTTAGTATTTATCCCTCAGGTAGCATTTGATTGGGTGGAAATCTTGAAGAAACTCTTTTGTATATCCAGTTATTCCTCTTTGGGCAAACATAAAATATATATCTCCTTGAAATGTTACACAGCAATTGCAATAACACCTTTGTTTTTTATGTTCAAGGAAGTTGGCAGGGACAGGGGAGAAGGAAAGAGGATCCTACATGATGCTGAAACAAACAGTTAATTGGAACTTCAAATGAGCATTGCATGGATCTAATGTGATAGATTTTAAAGGAGCCTAATTTTCCAAAATTGCCAGAGCTCCAATCTGTGAAAATGTGGCCTTTCACAGGACTCCAATTCAGCATACCACATCTAGAGTTCCTATTGTAAAAGTCTTGCCATAAAAGCCCCCCAATTTGGTAGCAAAAATTAACAGCCTTCATGGGATATCAGCCCTTTTGTCTCTCCTCTCCTAACCATGGCTCCTCGCAAAGAGCTGTCGAAGGACGATTTATCCTTTGTCATTTTTCCAGGTAGTGAAGATAAGAGCAGAATCTAATAAAGAATAAAAATGGAGGGGAAAAGAACCCACCCACAAAAGCTAAATCTTCACACCTACCCCAGAAGCGGCCACTGTAATTGAAAGGTGTTTCTCCCTCCAAGGAAAATAACATCAATCGGGTCTCAAAAAATCCCCGGGCAAGTGACAGAGCCCAACAGCTTGAGCACAAGCACTTGGCAGGACACGTTTCGAGGTGACACGTGTCTGATGGCCCCAGCAAAGCCACCTTGGAGGGCCTGACCATGCTGACCAGAACAGGCATTTCTTCCAGCCCAGCTGCCACGTGGAAGGTGGGCAACAAGCCCATACAGAGCCCTGCATGGAAGACACTTATTCTGCAGGCAGAGGATTTGAGCCTTTGAGGCCATTAACCTGAGCGCTCATGACTTTCAAGCGCAGAGAAAATTAAGCGTCGTCTCTCTCCAACCCAACGATTAAAACTCCCTATAATCTCCAAACTCTGAAATCAAAAGAAACATGTTTGCTTTGAATCTCCTGTGAACTATGAGCTTGGGGGAAAAATCAATTTGCATTTCACACCCACACACAGAGCTTCCCAAAGACCCGTGTGCTCCCAGAGGTCTAGTCTGCCACCGGGAATGGCCAAGGAGGAAGGATCTGGGAGCAGAGTATCCCCAAACCTACTGGCTCTGTACGATACAGGACGTACCCGGCAAGTTCAAGTTTTTAAGTGATGGAACCATAAATGGTGACATCAGAAAGTGTAAAGACAACCAGGGTAAAATTTCCTGAAGCACCAATACTGAACAGCACAAGTACAGAGGTTTTCAAAATTCACCAAAGCACCCAACTCGACCACTTTGCTGCATTTCAGTGTCATTAACACCCACTTTGGGGTAGGATCAGCAAAGGAGGATCAACACTTCTCCTGACAAAGCTCAATACACGAAAATATTTGTTTGGGATAATAATTTTCTCTCGCCCAGGCAATTAGGAGAGGGGAAAAAAACGCAGCAGAGGAAGTAGGCAAAGAAACAGCATCAGCTGCAGGGCTGCAAAGGGGCTCTGGAGCACGTGAAACAATAGAGATCTAGCCCTGCCAAGCATCTCCTGCAGGACCAAAGCCACAGCTCCGGCCCCAGGTGGCAGTGCCATCGGTCCCCAGCCCCGCGGGCCCCAGCACATGTTTCCTGGGCAGGCTAAGAGTGCCCCCTGCAGCCCTCGCGTCCCTGCCAAGCCACCGCTCGCCATTTCCAATAAATAAATAACAAAACACGAGTAAGACAGGTTCCTAAATGCAGGAGGAGCTCAAAGCTCAGGAGCGAAGGTGTCTGATTTCAACGCACACGAGGCAATCTCGGGGGATGAAGCGCTTTGCGGCGCTCTGTCACGCCTGGTTTTAGCTGCTCCGAAGAGGCAGGGCTATGGTAGGGGCAGAGGAAGGATTATGGGTCCTCCGCTGCCCCATCCGATTGCTTTTGAGGAAAAAAAACACATCTCTGAATATCTTAAGTAAATGAAATGGATGTTCACGTAATTGTCCTTAAAATGCTGTCAACAGCGTGCATGGCCAGAAGTTGCACGTACCTTGCAATGCTCATCAGCCTACTCTGCTGCTCCTTCCTCTCCACAGCACTGAGGTGCCAGACAAGACAGAAAACGGGAAAAACAGTCTCTGCCGGGCACTTCTACCCTCTAGGGTAAGTACATAAGTCTCCCAGCTCTTTGCACTTCATACATGGCCCTGGAAGTTTAACAAATACCCTGGTTTTGTTTGCTCTAGTGTTACAGAGGACAACTGCAGCCTAATGGCACTGAGCTTTAAGTTAGTGCTGTCCCATGTGCTGAGAAAACTCAGCACAGCCAATTCCTTTTGTCCTGTTGTACCAGCATCAAAGCAAAAGCATCCAAAACCTTTTAAAACTGCAGAGTGTTAGAAAAACACCTTCTGCTGTTCTACAGGGATACTTACATTGCTCCCATTTCTCATGGGGCAACAAAGTGTGTCCAAGAGCTGAGTTACAACCCAGGTCCCATTGAANTGATTTCAACGCACACGAGGCAATCTCGGGGGATGAAGCGCTTTGCGGCGCTCTGTCACGCCTGGTTTTAGCTGCTCCGAAGAGGCAGGGCTATTGAACTCAAGGAGCCCCATTGAACTCAAGGAGCCAACTCCAAAACGCCGATGCAACACACGACTGTCCTCATCACCTTACATCTTTCCTCCAATCTGCCAGGAAAGGGCCTAGCAGCAGCAAAGAAACCACCTTACCTGGGGTCAAGCCAGGAGAACATCATACATTAATAAAACGGGTAGAATTCACTGCATATAGGGAAATTGTTTCCCTGCTCCCAGTAAGTGCTGCACAATGGCTTCTCGCAAGGGAGTTTTCACTGTTTGGTTTTGCAAGGTTTTAACTAAGCAATTCCACAAGCCAGCCCCTTTCGAAGCAGCCTTGACTAAACAGCCTGCCTTCTGCTCAGACACATTTACACTAACCCAACAGAAGAGCTGCCTCTTAACAGCATTGAATTCTGCCTTGCAGATGGGACCTATCAACCTTGCTTTGCAGATGGAAAAAAACAAGGGACAGAAAAGGACACTGATGCCCCCAACTTTGCAGGGCAGCAGCACTGCAGACCCTCGTGTGGGTCACTCAGCAATGAAAATAACTTTTTCCCCAGGCAGCAAGATGTCTCACAAAGTAAAGGCACATTCTCTATTCTGGGATGCATCACGATGCTTCGCAAGCCACTGCCCACAAAGCTGAGGATGCAAGGTAACAGAGATCAGCCGATGTGCAGAATAACGTGGTCACTAGGATGACAACGTTAGGCCAGAATCTCAAATCAGTGCTACCCCAGATACATCTCAAGCCCAACAAGATGATTCTTGCTGGAGAGGCCAGTGCAGTCTCATGTCCCTGCAGTTCCAGCATTGCTGATGACAGGGCAGCACCACACCAGCTACAAGGCGCATCCTTGTGTGCACAGCAAAAGGCTCTTGGAAGGCAAACTGAGATTTCAATGCTCCTTCCACAACATAAAGGAAATAGAGTGTCATGGGTGCAAGACAGAGGGTGGACAGAGCCAGGTCGCAGTGAAAACTGATCACAGCAGCAGCCCACAGCAGCTCTCCTGGCACTTCTCCCCAAGCAGGGGTGCCACAAACCAGGAAAGCTCCTGCACAAGCTACACAAAAGAAGACAAAAGTCAGTGCTGTGTCATTTGTTCCACAAGTGGGAAGATCTTCCCTTTCTGCTGTTGTCCTCTGAGCAGCGTGGCACCTTTCTGAACTTCCACAGTGGCTCTAACCAAAAGCATGAGCTGAGGCAGTTTCTGTACTGGGATATCCTACTAAAACATTTATATTTACATTCAGTCAACGCTTCTTTACCGCCACAGAAAAGAAACATCTTACAGAAGGATCTCAGGCACAGAGCACTCCACAGAAAGATGAAAAACTACTTTCCTACCTGAAGAGTTCTCTGATTTCCCTCACAGTAGCTTGGAATGGGATATTTCGGACCAAGATCTTGGAAGTCGTCTGCTTCTTGAGAGTTTGTTTCTTCCGGGATGATTTCACAGTGGGTCTAAAAAAAATCAACAACAAAGGGCAGTTAAAGACCAGTACAAAACAAGGTTGTTCTGGTTCCTTTAAAATCAGGCATCCAGAAAGACTAGCCAGGTAGCTCACAACCAACATCCTCACTGGCATCTTACTGGCAACACTGGAAACATCGAAGAGTAAATGGAGAAGAAATTAATTTCCTGTTTTAAATCCTACATCTAAAAATCAAAAGTTCCAGCTTTTGAATTGCAATCACGGTTTTTAAATATATTTAATCCACTTTCATATGCGCACTTGGTTACTCTCCCTGAGAAAAGATCACGCATCATGCCTGTACCCACATTTGCTACTAACTTCTGTTTTGACAGCAAACCTTGTATATTCTATTGCACATCCCTGTGACTATTTCCGCATATTTAAATGATTAATGTATGCAAACTTTCATCTCTTTTCTTACTGACTTAGAAAATTGTTAATCAACTTTTAGAACAGCTTTTTTTTTTTGCTAAGGACTTCTTGTATTTGAACAAGAAACATTTATCCAATACAAAAAAAATCCCAGCAGCTTGCTTTGTAAAGTAAATCACATAATAGGCTGGATACCAACTGAAGGAATTTTAAAAATGCAAAATGGATAGAAATGGCTTATTAAAGAACTGAAATACAAGCTGTAGATAGCAAACTGTCAAGACTGTTTTTGGTCTGCAAGGGCCATATTTTCAAAGCAATTTTGACATTTTGGAGATACATCCTCCAGTAGGGTTTCCAAAATCTCTAAATGACAATTTTCAGATGTCCATATGCACTTTTAAGCACTTGGGTTCATTTTCAAGCTTGCACTTAGAAGTTTGTATGGAATAAAAACTACAAGGAGGACCCTAATGCAGGACTCCATCACATTTCATCCAAAAGAAACTGTCTCCTTTGTACCTTGGCAGCCCAAACAAAAGAAGTTAAAGACAATTTTTTTCAAACAAGAAAGGCCAGAAAATTTGCCCTCCCACCGCTGTTTCAGAAGCTGCGACGAGTATAACCCATCCCTACTCCTGCATGAGCCCTCTTTTCTCCCTACTTTCTAACTCTCCAAAATCTGAAAGTTCTGCAAATACTTCTACTGACCCTCAGTAAGATTTGGGTTGTCTCCCTAGGGAAGGGGACAGACTGGTCACAAAATACGTGGCACATCCTAGTCCCTTCTCATCCCATTGTGCTGTTCTTTCTGGAGTAGCTGTTTCGACCACTGATCCCCTGCTCTTTGGCTGCATCATCTCTGAAGGAACTAGACCTAGTCTCACATTAACCACAATTTCATGGATGCACTTCTTCAAAAATGCCATGGGGTAGGAGTTATACAGGGTTCAGCAATAAAAGCACAAACCTGAGCTAGTCACCCTCTTTTCAAGGGGAAAAAAAGGCAACTCCAGAGAAAAGTCAGGCTCACCTGAGGTACCCTCTCAACGGACCTTTTAGAGGATCCCTTGAGTGTTGGTAAGTGGCAAGTGTTTGGTTCAGATTCACTTTTGAGATTGCACCACTGCATGTTGCTTATGGGTTTTACTGGAGAATACTTCAGTTACTGATGAAAATAGCTAACAGGTTTGCATCATTTTGCATCACTTTTTTTTTCCTCCCCTAAAAAGACTAGGTAAGGCAATCGCTGGTACAGCATTAAAGGTTGGTGTGTTTAGCAATTAAATCACTAGTGATCACAGCCCTCATGATGCAGAAATGCTAGCTAAGACATGAAGGGCTTAACAAGAACTACCACAGTTTAAACCTAGCCGCAGTACAGAGAAGAGACATAGCTTTACCTGAGAGCTCTCTCTGAGATTTTCACTTCCAGCTTATGGTCATCTACGGAGCAGCCCTAAAAGTCAAAACAAAATAAGCAGAAAAACACTGAAATCACAACAGTTTTCAAGCTTCCAGGAGACAAGCACAGTGTTTCAGATCTTTGCTGCTTCCCATATATTCCTCTTTCCCCGTGCCAAAGCTCTTTGTTGAACATCATTCAAACAAGCTTTTGGTATGAGGTTAGGGACTGCCTGACTAGCTGAAGGAGCAGCCAACATCCTCGATCTAGCTGTCCATCAGCCCCAGCTCCACCACTGACTTGGCAAAGACAAGCCACTTGTGCTTCTGCTTCCTCTCCCTCTAGGCTACAAACTCTTCAAGGCAGGCACCGCCTTCTGATTTCTCCTGGACTGAGCCAAGGACATCTCATTTGCAGCCAGCAGCCAAAACTGCAAGAAAGTCTCATCTCTCCCTTCCCGCGTCTCTGTGATTCAGCACAGGATACAAAGAACATTTTGTCTAATCGATCCTGACAGGGCATACAACGTGCAAGGTCGTCACACTGGAAACCGGGAGCTCTGCTACTCGCTCACTCTCCACTCTCTCTGCAAAACTACCCATTTTCTTGATTTCTCTCCTCTCACTTCTACTGCAAGATATCTATGTAAACTGTGACATACGTGAGCATCAGTTGCTGAAGGTGGGATTCACAGACTGTGCTCACTGAATGCACACAGATGATACAAGTGTGTTCAGCAGTTCCTTCAAATGCACCTACAAAAGGATCATTCCAACTTTCTGTCTTGTAGCATCCAGATAATATGGACCAAACGCTTCAGTTAAGCCTTTTTAGCAAGACAAGGAATGAGTCGTTCCTCTGCAGCCCAACCCTATAGCACTTGTCATGGAGAAGGCATAAGGTTAGAAGACCCTGGAAGAATAGCAGATTCACAGAGGATGAAACTGTGAACTTCACAACACTAAACACTAAGCAGTAGCTAATTCTTAAAGGAATTCTTACAGGTTTCTTCTGTAAAGGAAACTGCAGGATAAGCTCATTAAACCCCAGGCATTTTATATTTTCTGCCACCTCCATACTTGATCATTACTAGATGACTCTTTACTGCATGAGGTCCTCTCCTTTACACAACATATTCACTCTCAGGTTTAGCCCATTTTAGAGACTATTCCATCAGTACAGTATCACTCTCAGTACTCATATCCTTGGCTAGAGCCTGAATTTCATGGGTCATCCAATCCTTTGCCCGTCACTTGTGGAAAGAAATCTGGACTACTGAAGCTTACCTGAAGTTGACGTAGGGCTTTCTGAGCACTCTCTGGCTTCTTGTACTCCACAAACCCGAAGCCCATTGAAAGCAAAGCACCTATGAGGAAAGAAAGGAAATTTGTTTTATTAGTAAGAATCAAGAATGATATTAAGCAGATCACTCACCACTGATTGATGTTGAACAAGATACTGCTCTAGAACATACACTCTATTTGAACAGCCTGGCCTTGCTTGTTTTGGAGCTTGTGTCAGGGGATAACCGAAGTTGCATGCAGAATAGATTTTCGCTTTGCATAAATGTAGTGCATCCATGTTAAACAAAATATTAACTACAAGTTGTGCAAAACAGAAGCTGATTGTACTCAAGGGGGATACCAAGATGGATAGCAAGATGGATACACACACTTTTTTATACCCATAACGTTCTCCTCATGACCTTCATTTGGAAATAGGAATGACTTTTGTCCTGAGATAGAAACACCCAGGCTGCAGGGCAGTCTCAAGATNAAATATTAACTACAAGTTGTGCAAAACAGAAGCTGATTGTACTCAAGGGGGATACCAAGATGGATACGCACACTTTTTATACCCATAACATTCTCCTCATGACCTTCATTTGGAAGGTTTGCAAACAACTTGGAAATAGGAACGACTTTTGCCCTGAGATAGAAACAGCCAGGCTGTAGGGCAATCTCAAGATGACACTCTTCTAATCCAGAACCCATCCAGGAATTTATTTTGATCAACACTTCACACACTCTAAAGAAATCTGTATGAAGTGCAAGCCCTGCGTTTCACCCCAGGGGCAGAATGCCTTTGAGGTCTGCAAGACACCACTAGCAAATGGATAAACCTGGAGGGGCACCTCCACTTTCAAACCTAAAGATGCAGCCTCACAGCTCTCTAGTACTTCCATGAACCAGCAAAACTCACGACATCCCCAGTCACATTGTGCTTCTAAGGAATGCACTAACAAATTCAAAAGCCCATAAATAAGGCTGGGTGAGAACAGGAAAAACTCACAAAGCCACACTGAAAGCAAAACATCCAGTTTCCAACTTTAAAGCTCCAGTGGCAACAGGCTAACAGAGACCATCACCCTTTGCTTTGGAAAGGAGAATGAGATCAGCTTAAACTCAAAGCTGTAGACTGCTTATGCCTACAGCTGTACATTTGAGTAGTACAGAGTTTTTTTCACCCACTCTCCATTCCCTTTTTTCCTTCCCCTCTCTGAATGGATCAGAGTTTGAGTATCCCATGCAAGAGCAGCTCTGTACAGAGATTTCCCAATGCAAATCCCCATGAAACTATGCAACTCTCTAGCTTAAAAACTGGGAACAAGACAGCCCACATAGTCAGTACTTACCTTGAGCAAACTTCTTCCCATCCAGCTGCCAGAATCCAGGCACAGGCAGCACAGCAGACACAACCACTCACCACAGGAGCACAGTGGGGTTCAGAGGAGGCAGGCAGAAGGCAAACTAACCTCACTCAGCACTGTACTCAACCAGACATCCTTGAAGATTCTGGTTGCTTCTGTGTTTAAAGTATTTGGTACACAGGTTTAATCAACACGGAGCACTGGCTCCATTCAACTTCCATTCTGCTCTCTTCTATGATCCTGAAGGAGTTGGCTTCTCTAACCTGATCTCAGGAGAAGGCCACATCTTTACATACCCCAACAATTGAGCTTAACCTTCTACACTGAACCCTGGGGTATATCTGGTTGCTGTTTTCAGCCATTTCAACAGGCATATTTCCAGGCATATTAAGAATTTCACCAATGACAGACAAATGCCCTCCTAAAGCAACACCACACCTGAGCCCTCAGCAACCAGCTGAGGGAAGGAATTGAACAGCAATATCTAGAGTACCTGCTTTGTCTTTCTTCTTGGATATTGTGCAGCTCTTCACAGCTCCCACTTTGGAGAATATCTGCAAGGAATTTAGACACGTGACTTAATTCTCTTTGTCAAAAGCTTGCAACTCAACTCAAGTGACAACGTGGCCCTCTTCCAGAGCCAGGAACACACACTCCCCCTGTTGCACACCTAACAAGGAGTCAGAGCAGCTGGGACTTTTCTCTTAAAGTTATTTCTATACAAACAGATACAGACACACTAACAAATACACACTTTTAAACAAACCTAGGCACAATTAATCCCACAAACTCTCCATTGCTCCTCAGTAACTGTGTAGGGACCTGGAAAAGCTCTGGAGGAACATTGTGGATTACAAATCACCCTCACCCACGTAAAGATTTTAGGGGTGGGCAACGGCCGGGGATGCAATATTCTAGACTGCTCCTTCCAAACTCACCCAAGAGGGATTGCAAGGGCTGCCCTGCAGTACTCTAGCAATGAGGGAGGAGGTGCTGCTGCGGGCACTGGCTCCTAGAGCCGATTTCCTCTATTCCTGAACATTTCCTGCAGGAGGATGTTGGCAGTCAGGCACTCGCCACACAGCCAAGAGCACATGGAGACCTGCCGCGCCCCAGGACCTGTGCAGTGCTGCCTTTGCTGTCACCTGGATCAAAGTCTCCACGCTGCTCTGATGAAGGTAAATGCTTGGGACACCTGCCAGGATACTGGGACCACAAATCACTCAAGCTCTTTCTACTCCCAGTCCATCCTGGACCCATGAATGACAACACAGCCTGAATGTGCTGCGCTCTGCCCCTTTGGCACTCGCATGCAAACCAAGCTCACTTGCTATCCGTAAAAAGAGACTGCTCGGACATCTGTTTTGCTGTCATGCTGTCAGTGGAGAAAGAAGTCTCCCTTCACAGAGAGCCAGGGTACGCCAACTGCTCAGACTTCAAGGACAGGTTGGAGATTACAAAGTAATGGGTATTTGGGCAATTAAACTAGCTTTTCAGAACTGTTCTAAAGCCACAAGGCTTTAGAAATGCTACAATATCTCCCTTGCTGAGGTAACGCAGCATGGGCTTCCCTGTCAAGGCATAGACAGCTCAACATTGTTAGAAATTTAGATGAAAAGTGCATCTCAGTGAAACCATACATTAAATACATGAACACACAAAGCGTTATCACAGCTGCAGAAGTGCTGGTCCCAAGAAGAAGCATTACACAAAATATGGATAGTGGAGAGTCTTAAAAGATTTTCTAATGGTTCCATCTGTCCCAAGATGGAATTAATCCCCAACAAAACAGCTTCAGACATGTTTGTTTAATTTATGCCTAAATATCAATTGGCAATGGCCCTCCACATACTCACATCCCACCTTCCTGCTCCTCTGAGCAGACTGCGACTGGCAGAACCTAGTCCCCCTTCTTCACTCATGGCTCACCTCCTTCAGCGTGTCTTCTGTGGTGGCAAAGTTTAAGTTTTTGATGAACAAGGTGCACCCCGGAATGTGTTCTTCCTCCTCCTCCTCCTCTTCCTCTTCTTCTTCCTGTGCAGCTGGTACCTCTGAGCCCTTTCCAGGTTTGTCGGTGCCATTACCTGATACAGAGAAAACAAACCCAAAGCTGTAAAATGTAGCCAAGACAGATCTTGGCTGAACTTGCTCCCTGCTCTGGCTGCTAGCTGCAGCAGGAACAAACCATTTCTCTGCAGATCTTCCTAGGTGAGCACAGACTGAAGCAGACTCAGCATATGATATGTGAACATGTCATCCTTGGGAAAACTCAAATATTGCCTGTTCTTCAAGCATATCATTTCATGGACCTTCTTCCCCAGCATCCAAACACCCTCACATCAAAAAACAGACATCTGCTGCACTATGCAAGGGGCCTCACCTCAAAAGAGGGCATAGGAAGGAAGGTCAGGGAGCAAGGGAGGAAAAAAAACATGCTTCCTTGGAAGACACTTTCAAATCCTTTGTTTTTAACAGGCAAGAAGTGCGAGGCATGGCTCGCTGCAAAGAAGATGGAGGGCAGCGTCAGGATGCTGGCACTGAAAATCATCAGCACCAACATCAGCCACTTTCCTTACACCACTAACTCCAAAAAGTTAGGAGGAAAATCAGTATCTGCCAGTCCCTGAACTGACCAGAATATTCCCAATCCCCCTACCAAGGCCTTGCAGCTCTACCTCCAGCAGTGGGTTGACATGATCCTTAGCTGACTCTGAGCTTTATATACTAAAACACTCAGCCTTTCCTCATGTCTTGTTACAGAGCAGCTCACTCCAGGTCTCAGCTCATCCAATTATACACGCTGGGATATAGAAAAACAAAAATTAAGCAGCAATTCAGCAAACAACTTCCTCTGGGGCACCTACGCTCCATTATTGAGTTTTGAGGCCTTGTCCGAAATGGTATTTGACACAGTGAAGACCTCAGAGCTCCTGGGTGGCCACAGAAGAGAGGATTTTTAGTTCCCTCAGTGAGGCACAGTCTGCAGTGGGACTAGGACCGTATTAGACATCAGAGAGTACACACAAGCTTTGGCTCCTTTACTTGCTAGATACCTTGTCTTTCAGGTTGGCTCCATTCCCTACGGCAGAGCTGATGCTGAGCTCAGAAGGGCCAGCCTAATCACCTCCCTTTGGCATTAACACATCTCCCCTCTCGGGTGGTTTTTACAGGCTTAGTTCTCTCTCATTCCACCCGAAGGGAACCCGCACTGGCTCGAGGGCGCTCGGGGAGCCCTCGCTCCATCCCGAGAGCTGCCTTTCCCCACTTGGCTCCATCCCGCCGGCCTCCCCGGCCCCTTGGCATCACGCAGCCCGAGCCTTCTCGGTTGGGTGGTCAAATCCGCCTCGCTCCCGCTGCCTGGAGATTTGCCAGCATCGAAAGATGAAAAAAACCCATCACCTTTGAAGAAAACTCATTTGAGGGAGGGGGAGGGAGGAGATGTAGCGAGATGGGGGAGGGCTGAAGAGGAGCCTCCATGCAAACCGAGTTTACTGCACATCCCCTCCCTTCCCTCTCCACAATGCTGGCAGCAAAGACCATTATCAGCCCCGTGCAGCCTTCCAGGAGCTGCGGCGCTTAAAGCCCTTTATCTTGAGGTGAGGGTCTCGGCTATGGGGAGATAAAATGGCTCCCCCATCTCCCCCTGCCTCTAGCCCTCCCCTGTGACCTGCATGCAGAATTGCAGCCCATGAAGACGCTTTTCAGCTTTTTCCTCTCCCCCTCCCCAAGCCCCAGGCCTAAGCGAGCTTCCAGCAAAGAAATAAAGCCACGACTATTCCTTAAAATAAAAGGGATATTGAAAGGTTTTAAATATACAAGGAAGATTTAGTTTTCACAGGGCAGGGGCAGATTGCACCCGTGCAGCGGGAGCAGTGGGAAGTCGCCCAGATGACACAAGCAGCGGGGCTGGAGAGCACAAAGAAACACGTGCAGGGACTCACAGGCTGCTGTGGGCATTTGAGCTGCTGCTGGTGCTCCCATTGTTGCAGTGAGCCTGGGGCCACAGCCTGTGTCCGTACACAGGAGGTACCTGCACACAGGTTCAGTTCGGGTCGGGCCTTCCTTAAGCAGAATCTCCCAATGTCTGCTGCAAACACCAGGCCCTGTCCTAGCAACAGGGAGGTAGGGCTCAATTTGGTATCGTGGGGCTCTTGCTTTGGCAAACCACAGCTAAGAAGCAGCCAGGCTGGGCTGGACCATCATCACAGCTGATAATGGCATCTGCATTCCCATCCAAGTAGCTGTCTGAGCATTTCCAAGCCCTTGAGCACTGCATTATCCCGGAGCCTACGCACCATTCCTGTCTCAGATCGCCCACACTGCTGTCCAAGTAGGGATACACACGCTCGACAATCACCTGTCTTATTGCAGCTGCCAATACTGGACAAAGAACAAAAACTTATTCCCATTGCCAAAAACAAGAGCTCACATCAGTCCAACCCAAACTGGATTCTGCTCTGGGTGCTGCAAACAGCACTGGACTCTCCATGTCTTATCCGGGCAGCAAATGAAATCAGAGATGTAACAAGCACAACAGTCGTATGTGAGATGAACGAACATTCTGCAGGGACACACGTGCCCTTGGGGTACCATACAAAGAATTTGAGATAACATTGGTTCCAGCCCAGTTGAGTGACACTTGGGTGACCTGTCCATTTGGGTGACAGAGCACTGGAACAGGCTGCCCAGAGAGATTGTGGAGTCTCCTTCTCCAGAGATCATCCAAACCCACTGGACACCACCCCGTGCCACGTGCTCTAGGTGTCCCTGATTGAGCAGGGGGTTGGACTAGATGGTCTCTATAGGTCCCTTCCAAACTCAACCATTCTGTGATTCTGTGATCCTCAAAGTGTCGGAAACCTCAGTATTGGCATTTTACATGGAAAGTACAGGGAAACAATTAGAGATCCTTCTGTTTCAAAGTCAAAGCTCTTACCTGATTCCACCTTTACATTCCCTTCCTCTTCTGGAACCTCAGGGGTTTGTTTCTGAGGGACTTGCCCAGAAAAGACACCCATTGGAGCCCATTCCAGATACAGTGGCACTGAGTGAAACCGTAAAGACAACACAGAAGAAAAATAATAAAGAGTGGAGGGTAAAATCCAAAGAAAGGGCTGCTCTCAGCAAACATTTTGTTATGGGAAACTGGAGCGGAAAAGCTGAGCAGTATTTTCAGCTGACTCAACTCTTTCACCCAAGTGAAACTGCACACAGGACCACAGCCTGTCATATGACATCTATAGGTCACGGAGCAAGGCCAGAGTGAGGCAAATGGTGTCCAAGGGATGCTCTTGGCTTTGGTACCACACTCCTGTACTACAAAAGGTGACAAAAACCTTTTCCAGGCCACTGAGATGCTGTGAACTTATCAGAGCCTTCTCTCCCTGTCAGTCCTAGGTGCCTGGACAGGCTGAGAGACCTGCTCAGCTACTGTTGCACAGGGGAGCATCAGGCATCTCTCTAGATCCAACAGACAGAGAATAACAGCAGTGACTCTTTTGGGAACAGCTTATTCCCCTAAAAAGCCCTTGGAATCTCACATCTGTAGCTAGTTCTCCTTTCTGCAGAATCAAAATCACTCAGATGAACTGCCCATTCTCATCCTCAAGACTTCACACACACAAACCAATTTCTACCAGCCAACTGGGCAGGATTCGGTGCTGCAGCTCCTTTTGCCAACCTGGCAGGATGTCTTATCAGGCAACACTCCCTGGGCAGCTGCCTGCTCTGTGCCATGCTCACCTTGGTGTAGGCCAGCCTGGTGAAAGCTTGCTTGGCCTCAGTTGGCTCCAGGAACTCCACAATAGCTGTGATGCCACCTTCTGGGAGCAGCACTCGGCCCAGACTGCCGTGTTTGCCAAAAACCTCCTCTAGTTCTGCTATCCTCGTACTGGCAGGGAGGTTCTTCACCAAGATCACAGTTTTACTCCGCTCACCAGCAGCCTGTAGCATTTGGAGGGGAAGAAGGAAAGAGAAATAGAACGGAAGAAGTAAAAAACAATTTATTTTAACAACTAATGATTTCAGATTTAACCTAACAGGCTCCCTTGCTCCACATCACATCTTTCCAGGACATAACAGGGCCAAGAGTCTTTTAGAATACATTTTATCAAAACATCCGCACCCCAAAACAAAACTCCCATTTCACACATGCTCACACACAGAGATTTGAGCTCCAGGTCCACCATGGTATGGACACAGGACTCGCTCTCTGCCTACGGCCAGCAGTCACACTGCAGCACATTTCCAGCCATTCTAGGGGTGGTGTGCATTCAAACGGACAGAACAGTTTCTAACCCACCTGAGGGTTCCAATCGTGCAAAATGCTGAGAATTCAATTACCGATTTCTATGTAAGCTAAGGACCAGACAATCGTTTAGAAGAGGTAGGTTCACTCTGCTGCTGGACATCTCACCTGACTGAAGGAATCCAGGCTGACTCCATTTTCGATGAGGAACCGGCGGATTTCCTGGACAAGCTCAGTTTCTCCCAGAGCAACCCTCACTGCCACGCTGTCTTTGCTCTCCTATAGGCAAGGAGATCAACAGTGTGACACAGGTCAAAACAGAGAAGCAAAATGTTTTATCCAGGAAGGTGCTGGGCCCTTGATGTTCCTGCTGCTCTCAGAATTAGATCTGAAGAGAACTCTGCAGAGAGCTTGAAGGTGCTGGGAGCTGCTGTTGGAACCAGAAAACAGCTCTAAAGGCAAAGCGACATTTCCAGGGAGAATAAGCTATAGGTTATAAATTTCCAGCAGCTTCTAGTCACCTAGAAGTGCAAAATTCAGACAGGAAACCCAAGGTGTAGGCAGTTATTTTGTCTTCCGATGACAAAGGCGTTGTCAAGCTCAGAGAGGCTACAGGACCATGGATCTTCCAATCTGACTGCTTAGTGTTCATGACCAAGCAGTGTCATGAACACTGTGTTGTGTACCCTTCTGTGGCACAAAAAGACTAGGTAAGATCTGGTGGTGAAGAAACAGACAGAAAAACAATCTGCCATTCCTGGGCTGATCAAAAACTCAACTCACGTGATCCAGCACTTGGCTTTTGGGAGCATTGTATTTCTGAGCAATGGCATCGGCCACAGCATTTGTCCCCACAAACAGCGTGTTCCAGTTGTGAGAGCTAGAGAGACAGGAAGAAAAAGTTAGGCTCAGAGTCACCCAGGGCCTTCTTCCCCGGTATTTCTCTATTCACTGGCCCTGAGAAAAAAACAGCTTTGAATGCTATCACTAGCAGCCCAGGGGATAAGCTAGAGGGAAAGGAGGGTGAAGATCCTTAGCCAAGAGACAGGATGAGGGAGAAGTGAATGGCAAGGAAGCAGTGTTGGCTACGCAGGTGCAGAAATCAGTGCTGGAAGTTCAGATCACCTCAGAAGAACCCAGCACTGCAAACCAGAACACAGTTGTATTCTTTCTCCTTAAGGTTTAAAAGCATTGCCCTCTTCCCAGCAAATCTTCCAGGGAGAAAGAGATCTCCAAAGCTTCTACAAGTTTTACAAATACAGATGGCCATGCAGAGGGGAAACCCCCCTCAACTGATTTGGAATCACTAGTGAAAAGAGTCACAGTATTAGACCAACATTTATTAGACACCACAGCATCCAATTCATATTGGAAGTCACTGAAAGTCAGGTTTTTCTGCTGCTCACTGAACTACTAGAATTACTTGTTGAGAAGAATAAAGAGCCAAACAAGTAACGGATAAAGGAAACTGAAAGCTGCACAGCCAGAGTTTATTGACTTGGGTAATCTACTCAGGCCCTGCAAAGAATGCACAGTCTTCCTGGTCAATTGAGAATTTGGCAGGTTGTGTTCTTATCCCACTACAAAACACCTCTGTACCTGGCCCTGTTGGCTTTGTCCTTGGCCTCTTTCTGCTTCTTGTATGAGGAGGATTCTTCTGCACCTGCCTCTTCCTTTTTTTCTTTTCTGATGGTGGACGGTAAAAGATGCAGCATTCTACCCTGGAAGAAAGGAAGAAGAGAACCAGCAGCTATGAAATTAATACCAGAAGCTCATGAATTAAACAGAAAGAGAAGGTGTCAAGGTGTCCTCCCAGTCAGGTGACATAGCTGGAAGAAAGAAACCTTCCTTCCCTTTTGCTCAAAGATGACACCAGAGCAACTCAAACTGGCCATGCAATATGACAGACTGTGGGACTTGGATGTCATTCCATAATCTCTGGGTCAGATTTGGGTATCTGTGGGGCTGCTCAAACCAGCACGGCTCTATCATAGCAACTGTACTTCCCATAGAGCAGGGATCCATTTTGGCAAACATAGAAGCAAAGACGTGACCCACATTATTAACAAANATGTCATTCCATAATCTCTGGGTCAGATTTGGGTATCTGTGGGGCTGCTCAAACCAGCACGGCTCTGTCATAGCAACTGTACTTCCCATATAGCAGGGATCATTTTGGCAAACATAGAAGCAAAAACTTGACCCACGTCATTAACAAATTGCCCCCACCAGCTGCAGTCTCACAGCACAAGAAAACCCCAAATCACCCTACCTGGAACACCTGCCCATCCATTTCTGCATAGGCCTTCACTGCATGCTCAGGCATCATGTATGTGATGAAAGCAAATCCTTTGGGTTTCTTGGTCAGTCTGTCTATAGGAAAATGGATCTCCGAGACAGGCCCTGCAAAAGGCAAGGTCTTTCCATGAGAGATGTCTCCAAGTTCAGCCAGCATGAGCTATAACAGCTCTCTGAATTGGCATCTGCTGCCAAAGCTGGGGAGAGGAAGGGACCAGGGAGGGCAGAGCAGCTCTGTGCCTTATGGAAAGGGCGACAGCAAGGCACTAGTCTGAGTAAAGAGCTGCTGCCTGGAGACTGACAAGGCAGGCCAAGCAAATCCACCCCAAATCCAGACTGCAACCTTGATTTGACACACAAGCAAAACAGCCACACTACTGACACAAACATAGCAAATTCTGGGCAGCTGCATTTACCTGAAGTCAGGAAGAAAGATGCCCACAACCAAACTCTTTCCTCTCCCTAGGGCAATCTAATGCCAAAAATAATGCCAACTTATTCAACTTCAAGTAAAAAAGGACAGCTTGGAATCTCCATCCCACAGACATGAAAACAACCTGGGCTGCATTTTANGCAAAACAGCCACACTACTGACACAAACGTAGCAAATTCTGGGCAGCTGCATTTACCTGAAGTCAGGAAGAAAGATGCCCACAACCAAACTCTTTCCTCTCCCTAGGGCAATCTAATGCCAAAAATAATGTCAATTTATTCAACTTCAAGCTAGAAAAGGACAGCTTGGAATCCTCAACCCACAGACATGAAAACAATCTGGGGTGCATTTTAGCCATAGAGATTCATTTATCTACAAAATTTAACAATCTCTTGCATGAGGAAAGTCTCTTCCACGCATGAGGCACTTCCAGTTCTCTTCTTCCCATCCCACTAGACCCCACCAGATTTTAATTTGGAAGAAGGAACAACTTAGCCCTGCAAGTCCCATCTACAGTAGCTGCTTACCGTACTTGGAGAAGAGCTTCTCCAAGTCTTCCTCAGTACTGGTAAAGGGAAGATTTCTGACAAAGAGTCTCCCTGATTCAGACAAGTCCTCTTCTTCCTCATCATCCCTTTTTATTCTTTCCCATGGCTGGTTGCTACTCTCTGCTGTGACTTCCTTTTTTTGGGTGTTCTCGCATCGGAATACCTCAATGTATCGTCCACCTAATTCACAAACACATACAGAGGGACATTAGACACTTTCTGAGGCTCCAAAACTTCTCAGCCGTAGGCATTTGATATCAGTACTTAATCAGCCAATAACATAAGCAATTCTAATTCCACAAACTTTAAGCAGAACTCAGTCTGATTAATAATAATAATAAAAATAGAAGTAAAGAAACACATAGAGGCTGCAAGAAAGATCAGTCTTCATGAAAAGCAGGATAATATTTGTTAGACAATTTCAGTCTCCTTTCCCACAGCCAGGACGTAGAGCTCCAGGCCTTGTGTCTCTGCCAATCCAGTCCACAGACCTGTAAGTAGATATTCCCATTCTGCATGGGATTTTTGCAAATATAAGTCTAGTTCCATTAAGGACAAGGCCAAGAACAGGACTTAGACAGGGGTTTATAGAATCATTTTTACAAATCCCCTGCACAATCACAGCCAGATTTAAACAGTATCATTTCCATACCAAGAGCAAGATACACTCCAAGCACAAGACAAAAACAAGGGTCAAGAAGCAATGCACAGCTCAGTCTCTTGCCAATTCTCTGCTATTTCTGAGGGCACTGACACAGCACCTGGTTACCCCATTTCAGTTAAGCAGAGGAAACCACCCCCACCATCTGCCTGGAAAAAATAATGGCAATAAGAGATACTTTAGCAGTGAACACTTCAGCAGCTGATCCCCACACCACCTCCTTCAGCCACAGCAGGAAAGAACAAATAGCCCTTACCTATGTATTCTTTATTGCGCTTCAAGGCCTTCTTCACTTCTGCTTCACTCTTCAAGTCAACAAAGATATAACCTTGGAGGAAGCAAAGGTTCAACTGAGCATCATGTGGGGAACAAACATCCACTAATCAGCTAATTAAGTGTGAATCAGGCTTTCCTCTATAGATTCCTATAGATAAAGCATTCATCTCCCATTAAAACTTCAAAGCAACCTGAAAATGGCCATGTCAGGTCTCAGATTGGAAAGCTGGCTTTTAAAAGCTCATTCTCACACCAAACAAGCACAGTTTAATAGCCAAAGTGGCCTTTCCCAGGTGTGAAGTCAAGCCAATGATGGCAATGAAAAGGGGAATCTGCTGCAAGGCTATAAAAGGAAAGCAGCATTTAGCAGAGTTCCTTGCCAGTTCCAAGGATTGGCTCCAAAACCCTTTCTAACGGGTCCCTCAAATAATCAGAGCCTCTAGGGAGACCCAGTCTGGCTCCTGCAGTAGCTCTGTGGCTGATACACACATCACCAAACCTCCTCTGCATCCCACAGCTACCAGTGAGGGAAGGAAAGCTGTGAAGTCACAGAAGGATATGCAAGAATTGGGGCACAAGCTAGCAATTTGGAACCACAGATGACAAGAGCAGAGGTTGAGAGCGAGAGAAGTCCTCTGACTCACAGATCCAAACCCCCTTGCACGCAACCATTACCTGCCTTTTTGCCCTGGGCATTTTTCTCTATTCGGATTGCTGTTGGCTTCAGAGGCAAGAGGAATTCCCGAATTTTTTGCTGCAGAGAAGAAGAATAATTGTTTAAATGAGTTCTTAAGATACAGACAGTGCCAGGTTTCAGACACTTTCTATAAGTGCTATGCCACCACATGCAAAGTTTCTGGATGGATCTCATTTTAAAGATTCCCCCAGTTGCCCATACAACTCTCAGAACTTTTCCATCACATGAAGATAGAGGTCTCTGCAAACACAGTGAGTTACAAACAGGAAATATCCTTAAACCACCATTCCAAGCCTTGGGAATCACTTACCTCAGTGATGTTCAATGGGGCACCACGTAGTTTCACTGTGTATGGTGTGGTGGCTTCCCCTGAGCTGAGCTGGTTCTTCTGCTGGATAAAAGGGCAGAAGAAAAGAAGAACCCTGTTAAACAGCAAAAGTTACAGCACAACAAGCTGATCTTGCCCAGCAGGCAGGAGAATGAAACATGAGAGAGTACTGAACAATTCTCTCATAACAGCATCAGCCTGGGCAAAAGGTGCCATGTGAAGGTGCCAGTTTTGACTAGGATACACAGACTCAGTCAGTGAATACTGAGCTCTGCAGAATATCCTTCCCTGCAGGCAGAGAACACAGGAAGGAGAAGAAAAACCTGTGAACAGGGTATTGGCAGCACTTGTCAGGAAGTCTGTTTCCTAGAAGGGAAATTTTGTCAAAACAAAGGGACAATCCAGCAAACTTTATCAGCTTCTCCCATGTGATTCAAGAAATCCAGCACCTGGGGTCCTGCAGGTCTCAAGTTTTCATCTCCTCCTCACAGAGATTGACTGGTATATGTATTATTCCACTGGGTTTCTGCTATAAATCAAACAAAAAAACAACTTCAGTTATACCTCTAGTGTAGAGCTTTTTTTCTTCTTCTTCTTCTTTTCTACTGTTATCTCTTGATGCTTTTTTCCTGTGTGGGTGCTGATGGTTTCTGCAATTCCTGAATCCTCCTCACTCTCATTTTTCTCTTCCAGCTCTTCACCGTCCGTCTCTTCTGCACTGGATGAAGAGGAGGAACCTTTCACCACTTTAGATTTCAGGTAATCCATATCTGAGAGGTCTCCCCTGGCAGCTGCCTTCTTCTTCTGACTTTTCTTTACTATAAAAGAGGAAAGAACAGAGAGGTCTTACACATAAATATTCCTACTTTCTCCCCAACCACATAAAACCTGAGAACAGGTAAAATCACCACAATGATTTTCCTATTCTCTACCCTTTACACATGGAGGAAGGAATTGAGAACTGCAGGGCAACCTCATTTAGCAACCTCCAAACTGCCATGTCCAACACTTTTTATGTATAACTCATTAGAAAGACCAAGGAGCTCAAGGGATCCCATAGTGAATTTTGTCTCAGTTTCAATAAAATACTTCAAATTGACCCCAAAGGTGACTTTCAGTTGTTCAGTTTTACAGAAGAGGGGAGTGCTTCAACTGCCCAAACTGATGCAAGGAGATGCAGGGTAAATATCATTCACTCCAAAAAACAGCATAAGGAAATACCCTAAAGGAAGGGAGAAGGGGTCTAAAAATAGAGTGATCTGTTTAGACTCCTGGTGCAGGGACACTGGAAATCAGCAAGGACCAGACTACAGCTCAGATTTCTCAATCTTCTGTATGTTTTCCCACCACTAAATCACTACTCCACTGCCTACAGTTTTATTTTCAGGATCTAAGGTATTCCAACAGGGCCCAAAGGCAAAGTCACTTCCATCAGTCATGCATGCATCAGTCAAAGGCAGACCAGATAAGTTCACAGAAATCAATTAAGAGTTCATTAATAAACAGAAACTACATCCAGCTCAGGAAGTGCTGGTGCTCAAAGTGGCTATAGGCTCGGCATTATTGGAGAGGATAATGTTTATCCCATCACTCTTTGCTAGGCAGTGACTTAAGGGCTCCAGAGAAACTGTGAATGTCATCCCTTAATTAGATATATTAATTAATTAGATATCCCACATTTCCCCATGTTCAAGAAAACTAAAGGCATTCAGATATCCACAGAAAAAGCCTCAAGCTACAGAAACTACCTTCCCCTTTCTCTGGAGGCAGCACAGTAGTTTGGGTGAATCTTTGGTCTGATCAATTTAGCTGTCCTCACGTTCAACAAGGCAAAGACAAGCAAAGGGTGATAGTCACTTCAGTACCTTTAGTGTCCTCCTCATCTTCAGAGGGTTCAGTCTCATTCTCCTCATCACTCAGTTCCTCAGACTCATCTGAATCAAAGTTGAGGTAATCAGATGGTGCCTTTGATTTTTCCTTCTTGGGCTCTTCCACCAAAGTGTCATTAGCCCAAGTGGCCACCTTAGAGCGTTTCTGGTGAACCTGCAAGAACTCCTGGAAGGTCTTATCTTGTTCCAGCTGTTGAAAAAGAAAACGGACAATCCGTGAACACAGATACGGGACAGCTAGTTGTTTGAATTCAAAGACATGATATCATTTCCAACAAAGAAAGAAAAAAACAAAAGGAAGAAAAAAATCTGCATAAGTAAGAGTTTACTTTACACCCACAAGATAAAGACTGAATTCTTCAAGGTCGTCTAGCCCTGCTCTACTTTGTTGTTAAAACAGTATTTTAAAGAAGAGAAAAAATCATTAAAAAGGAAAAAATATATACAGTTAAACATGGCAAAACTTGCATACAGTTGGAAAACAAACAAAAAAAGATTGCCGAGGCAGGGCTAACCCAGATGTAGTGTCTGTACACAAAGGACAAGTTAACACCTAAAAATATAAAAGGGCCCCCTGATGCTAGAGCTGTTAAAATCACAGCTTGTTACAATGGAATTGGACTGTACAACACAGAGCTAGGTTAAACCATATGCCTTGTTTGAATTAATAGAAGAGGTACAATAAAGAGGTACTCAACAGTGGCTCTTAATACAAACTGGAAAATGTGTAGAAGCATCAATCAAGTTCTAAGAAGGTTAGATGAACACAGATGTTTCTGACACCATCAGTGGGATGTCCAGAGACCTTTAAACAATCAGTGCTATGCATGGGCAAGACACGCAGTGAGTCACACCTTTGGTTAAGGGGTAGTTTTGCAAATTCTCCCCTTTAGAGGCACCCTAGGAGGTCACACATGGCTGCTGGCACCACTGCCCTAAACACAGCTTCATGTTTTTTTATGAAAGCAAAAATGGGCAAAGCAAAAACTAGGGAATTTCTAGCTATGCAGCCACTTGTCATTATTCAGAGTCCAGCAGTCTCATTTCTCAGAGCACAACAGGCAGCTACTTTTATCATTCCTTGGTCACAAGCAAGGGATTGCAATTCAACCTCAACTCACCTCCTGCAAGTTTTCTGTGGCATTTTTCTTCTTTTTGTCCTAGAAAAAGAAAACACTTTTAGAAAAACTCAATAGAAATACAGCCAAGACCATTTCTCAGGTAACTTATGGTACAGGGAACATTAGTCCTGAGGCAAAAATTGCCAAAATCAGGACTCCAGCATTCGCTAACACGGCCATCCCATTCTCTTTATTACACACCAGACTGCCCTTCTTTTTGCCAAGGCTCTGTCTTCCAAGTCACTGACATGTTGGATTCTCAAGGAAACAAACAGCACTTACTTTCTTTGCATGTGCAGGAGTTGCATTTGTCACAGGCTTCTCAGGCTGCTTTTCCGAAGCTGGGAGCTTTTGAGAGTGCTTACTCCATGCTTTGGGTTTTGAAGGGTCACCAAAAGGCTTACAGAGCTCAACCTGAAAAGAATCAAACAGCTCTTTAATTAATATTTCTGTGACAGCAGGAAAAGCCTCACCCAAGAACCTCCTTNACTGCCCAAACTGATGCAAGGAGATGCAGGGTAAATATCATTCACTCCAAAAAACAGCATAAGGAAATACCCTAAAGGAAGGGAGAAGGGGTCTAAAAATAGAGTGATCTGTTTAGACTCCTGGTGCAGGGACACTGGAAATCAGCAAGGACCAGACTACAGCTCAGATTTCTCAATCTTCTGTATGTTTTCCCACCACTAAATCACTACTCCACTGCCTACAGTTTTATTTTCAGGATCTAAGGTATTCCAACAGGGCCCAAAGGCAAAGTCACTTCCATCAGTCATGCATGCATCAGTCAAAGGCAGACCAGATAAGTTCACAGAAATCAATTAAGAGTTCATTAATAAACAGAAACTACATCCAGCTCAGGAAGTGCTGGTGCTCAAAGTGGCTATAGGCTCGGCATTATTGGAGAGGATAATGTTTATCCCATCACTCTTTGCTAGGCAGTGACTTAAGGGCTCCAGAGAAACTGTGAATGTCATCCCTTAATTAGATATATTAATTAATTAGATATCCCACATTTCCCCATGTTCAAGAAAACTAAAGGCATTCAGATATCCACAGAAAAAGCCTCAAGCTACAGAAACTACCTTCCCCTTTCTCTGGAGGCAGCACAGTAGTTTGGGTGAATCTTTGGTCTGATCAATTTAGCTGTCCTCACGTTCAACAAGGCAAAGACAAGCAAAGGGTGATAGTCACTTCAGTACCTTTAGTGTCCTCCTCATCTTCAGAGGGTTCAGTCTCATTCTCCTCATCACTCAGTTCCTCAGACTCATCTGAATCAAAGTTGAGGTAATCAGATGGTGCCTTTGATTTTTCCTTCTTGGGCTCTTCCACCAAAGTGTCATTAGCCCAAGTGGCCACCTTAGAGCGTTTCTGGTGAACCTGCAAGAACTCCTGGAAGGTCTTATCTTGTTCCAGCTGTTGAAAAAGAAAACGGACAATCCGTGAACACAGATACGGGACAGCTAGTTGTTTGAATTCAAAGACATGATATCATTTCCAACAAAGAAAGAAAAAAACAAAAGGAAGAAAAAAATCTGCATAAGTAAGAGTTTACTTTACACCCACAAGATAAAGACTGAATTCTTCAAGGTCGTCTAGCCCTGCTCTACTTTGTTGTTAAAACAGTATTTTAAAGAAGAGAAAAAATCATTAAAAAGGAAAAAATATATACAGTTAAACATGGCAAAATTTGCATACAGTTGGAAAACAAACAAAAAAAGATTGCTGAGGCAGGGCTAACCCAGATGTAGTGTCTGTACACAAAGGACAAGTTAACACCTAAAAATATAAAAGGGCCCCCTGATGCTAGAGCTGTTAAAATCACAGCTTGTTACAATGGAATTGGACTGTACAACACAGAACTAGGTTAAACCATATGCCTTGTTTGAATTAATAGAAGAGGTACAATAAAGAGGTACTCAACAGTGGCTCTTAATACAAACTGGAAAACATGTAAAAGCATCAATCAAGTTCTAAGAAGGTTAGATGAACACAGATGTTTCTGACACCATCAGTGGGATGTCCAGAGACCTTTAAACAATCAGTGCTATGCATGGGCAAGACACGCAGTGAGTCACACCTTTGGTTAAGGGGTAGTTTTGCAAATTCTCCCCTTTAGAGGCACCCTAGGAGGTCACACATGGCTGCTGGCACCACTGCCCTAAACACAGCTTCATGTTTTTTTATAAAAGCAAAAATGGGCAAAGCAAAAACTAGGGAATTTCTAGCTATGCAGCCGCTTGACATTTTTCAGAGTCCAGCAGTCTCATTTCTCAGAGCAGAACAGGCAGCTACTTTTATCATTTCCTGGTCNCTTTAGAGGCACCCTAGGAGGTCACACATGGCTGCTGGCACCACTGCCCTAAACACAGCTTCATGTTTTTTTATAAAAGCAAAAATGGGCAAAGCAAAAACTAGGGAATTTCTAGCTATGCAGCCGCTTGACATTTTTCAGAGTCCAGCAGTCTCATTTCTCAGAGCAGAACAGGCAGCTACTTTTATCATTCCCTGGTCACAAGCACAGGATTGCAATTCAACCTCAACTCACCTGCTGCAAGTTTTCTGTGGCATTTTTCTTCTTTTTGTCCTAGAAAAAGAAAACACTTTTAGAAAAACTCAATAGAAATACAGCCAAGACCATTTCTCAGGTAACTTATGGTACAGGGAACATTAGTCCTGAGGCAAAAATTGCCAAAATCAGGACTCCAGCATTCGCTAACACGGCCATCCCATTCTCTTTATCACACACCAGACTGCCCTTCTTTTTGCCAAGGCTCTGTCTTTCAAGTCACTGACATATGTTGGATTCTCAAGGAAACAAACAGCACTTACTTTCTTTGCATGTGCAGGAGTTGCATTTGTCACAGGCTTCTCAGGCTGCTTTTCCGAAGCTGGGAGCTTTTGAGAGTGCTTACTCCATGCTTTGGGTTTTGAAGGGTCACCAAAAGGCTTACAGAGCTCAACCTGAAAAGAATCAAACAGCTCTTTAATTAATATTTCTGTGACAGCAGGAAAAGCCTCACCCAAGAACCTCCTTTGTATCACTAAGCAAAGAGGAGAGCACGGCAAAGAGAACAGCTCAGTCCATGGTTGAGAAGTGTGTGAATGCAGTTTGTTCAATATGGAGAGGACGAGCTTAATATGTCTATTTAAGCACAGTCAAATAAGTTATCCTGATCATCATGAATCACTGCACTGTCTTTCCAGAGATTAAATGAATGGTTTTAAAAAAACAAAAAGCAAGTACAAGTTCAAAAATTCAGTTTAATACAACTCAAAGTTTGGCACTAGTGATCTGACCATTTCCACTCTTATTTTTAAAGGTAAACTCACTGTGATTCTAGAGGTGTCTATGAAACTTTTGTTAAAATGGTTCATTGCTGCTTTAGCTTCATCTTCGGACTTGTAGCCAATGAAGCCAAATTTCCGGAACTTGCCATCCTTGGTGAACTTCAAGCAGCAATCAGTCAGCGTGCCAAAGGCTGCAAACAGCTTCCTAAAGCGGCTCTCATTCATCTGGGAAAAAAAACAGACAAAATAGGATGGCAAATTAGCAAAACAAATACAACTAGAGAAATGCTTTATAGACAAGTTTAAAATGAGATGTTTCCTTTTAAAGGAGTTTAAAAGCGTAGAAACCACAGAAGCTTCTGTTACACTTTAGTTACCCCTTTCCCATTAGGTCACTCTGCCTACAGGTCGCCCTGTGCAAGGTCTCCCCAGCTAAGAGGGGCATCCACCTCTCCTGGAGCCCGAGGCCTTGCAGCACTACCTGCACCAACCAAGCACCCAGGGACAGTATCTGGTACCTCCGAGGGGACCTGGGCAGCAGAGTGACCCTGTGCATGTACCTCAGCTCCCAGGGAGGAGGGGAAGGCAATGGCCACAGGCTGCTGTCCTGCTCTCCCCTCCTGGGAGGCTTCCCCCAGCCCATGCTGCCTCTCCTGCCTCCTACATTTCTAGACCTCCCTGAATGCCCCCAGTAAACTCCTCCATTCAGGGCACCTTCTTGTCCAGGACTCCCTCAACTCCCATTCCCAAGGGAGGGTGTCTCTCTACTTGCCCTAAAACCCTGTTCCTTCCACAATGGTTCCTTGTTACCATTTACCAAAGGGGTCCTCTCTGAGGGCATCCCCCTGCTCTTCCCTCCAGAGAGCTCCTTATCCCAAAGCCTCTCCATGCTCCCCTCAACCAAGGACTCTTGTCCCTCAGGGCCTCTCCCTGCTCCTTCACACCAAAAACACCCTCCCCTGGCACCTGTCCCTGAAGGGGCCTGTCCCTGACAGGGCTTTCCCAAGGCTCTCTGGCTGGAGTCTTTCTCTTCCTCCCCACAAAGGGCTCCTCACCTCCCCAGAACCCTCCCTGGGGCCTGTCCCTGCTCCAACTTGAACCTCCCCCCGCCCACGGCTGCTCTATCCCCCCGGCTCTAGGGCTGCCCCATCTCAGAGCCTCTCCTGTCCTCACCACTAGCCCTGTCCCTTCTTCTCAGCATCCCCCCCGCAACACGAAGACCCCAGGGTCTCCCCCAAGGACACCCCCGCCCAGGACCTCTCACACGCGGCCTCACCCCGCACTCCATCCCCAGAACCTCCCCCGCAGCCGGCAGAGCTGCCGCCAGCCGCGCGCTCACCCCATTAGGGAGGTTCTTCACGATAAGTCGCGACATGTCGGGGACGAGGGGGGCGGGAGGCGGCGCCACGCACGACCCGTCAGCGCTCAGCGCCGCGCACGCCGGCCCCTGGGCGCCGCCATCTTCCCGCCGCCCGCCTCTTCCTCGTCACGTGACCGTGGTGGCGCAGCGCGCCTGCGCGGGGCCGCCTGGCAACAGGCCCTAGCAACGGCCCCTAGCAACGCGGCCTAGCGCGGCGCCTGC
>VWPW01007074.1:0-16363 GCA_013389825.1 Crypturellus undulatus | reverse complement strand
TGATTCTATGATTCTATGATTTACAGGCTGAGTACCCGTACCCTTTCTAACATGGCAGGATCTGATTGTATTTCAGAGATTCACATTGCTACAGCTTTTTTGTTGCTTTTGTGCAAACAGTTTCTTCATTGTCTCTTATGTTTTCTAAATTAACCAATATTTCCATAGCTAAATATTACACACTGCCATTTCATATGGATTCAAAGAGTAATTTTAGACCCCAATATCCAGTGAATCCAATACATTTGGCATTCTGTATCTATCTGACTTGTCATCAAGATAAGTAGTACTGCCATCCATTAAAGAAGGCAATCCAAAGAAAAGAAAGTGAATAGTAATTATTGATACTCAGATACTGTCACCAAAGTACTTATTGGTATTGGATTTGTGGTCCTGGAGAAAGATGATTTTTTAAATTGATTTACAGAACAAGCATAGCTTCAGCTTGGTAACATTATCAGGTTATTTTTCTTCAGGTACCACTCAACTCAACAGCTTTAAGTGTCCAGTGTAGTTAGATCCCAGTACTCATTGATCTGTGTTTTCTCCAAGACTGCCAACCAGGCTATCAGTTAAATCTCTTTGTGGAAATGTTTTTCATTATGTACATGCTCCATTTTTTCAAGGAGACCAAGATTTCTACATAAGCCACCAGTCACCAGCCACCATTTTCTCTGTTACTCTCTTTTACCTGATGTATACATTTCCTCTTTTCAGTTTGAATGTCTGGGATGAAACAGCCCAAGTGGTCACATGCGTCATGAGTTTTCTTCCAGACCTTCAAATAAACAAGGAGGACTTTAAAGAATGTTTTTGAAACAGAAAAGAATTTGAATTAAAGAAATCATATTAACTACTTATTTAACTTTTCCCCTGTATTGTTTTCTGCTTCTGAAATCATGGGTGCTTTTGGCTTTGGGAGAACAGGGAGTATAAACAAGAAATACAGCAAGGCAAATGCTGTAGATGGAGTTGCAGCACCACACAGAGTTCATGGCCATTCCAGAAGGCCCTTCTGTCACTTGGTTATAACTTCATCAAACCATAACCTCTCAGGGATTTTTTTACATGCTCCACTACCTGCATAAAGTTGATTCTTCTATAATTTTGTTTTTAAACTTTAGCAGAAATACCTTGTCTGTTCCCCTCAAAATGCTGGAGAAAGGTATCCTTTGTTTATTATTTTAAGCCATTTAGTGCTGAATTTTAGCAGCTCTGTGTAGTGGAACAAGGTTTGATATATGGCATGGGGTATTTTGTGCAAAACATGTTCGTTTTCTTGCCTCATTCTGGCAGATTCTATTTAATATTTGCAAAGTTAGGTCCACAAAAGTTAAAAACCAGGATTGAAGCTACCTGTGCAACCTTAATTTAACTCCCTGTGTGTGTGCACTATGATACATAATTGCTTATTGTATAGACATATACTAATTTTCCATAGGACCCTTACCTCATTCAGTTCATAAGAGAGATGACATTTAGTTAATATGCAAATCTTTGATGCTTCATTTTTTCTTAAACCCCTCTACAAATAAAAATATCTGGGCAGGAAGTGAGAATCTGTCTCCTCAACCTCCCTGGACAGGCATTGGATCACTTTCTCAGTATGGGAAGGGAGAGGGGAAAGGGGTCATCTCTGATGGTGCAGTAAGCTAACCCTCAAAAAGGCTCTCTCAGTTCTACTGGAGGATATCCATAGAGAAAGCTCAAAGCAGAATTAGGGTGCTTTAAGGTGTGCACTCCCTTCATAGGCAAGCCCTCATTCACTCCATGGTGCCCAGCTCAGCTAAGCATAAAACAGGAATCCCATTATCAGAATTAATTTCACCCCAGCCTGATTCACTGCCAGAGCAAATCCATCCTTTTTCTGGAAAAGATGGCTTGTGAGCTATGTAATATTGAAAGGCATCTACAGCCAAGTAGGAAGACTAAGAAAAATCTGTGCATGACCATAAATTCTGACCTTAGCAATTTAACTTTGTGATCTTAATGGTCTTTAGTTATTTTTACATGCATTGCCAATGCATAGCAGGTATTTAACATATGTATAATTATTTTATTAAATACAGTTTCATCAAGTGAGGTCTCCTGACTTTTTTCTTTTTAGTTTTTATTTTCACCTGTCCACACACCATAGCATTGTTATTTGTCACCTTTGCTTTTACACCTACAAGGCCAGTGATTTGCCTTATAAATCCATGAAATGCCATACACCCTCTTTCTGCTATACAACTAATAATTGGAAAAATTAAACCAACAACTTATTGTTCAGGCTCACATTATTACATTTTGCAGAGCTTCTGAATGTGATGCTTGTTGACTCAGTACAATAAAAAATAGATTTGGTGCTTTGTCACAACTTTTTAATGTACCTCAATGTATTCAATACAAAATATATCCCTCTTTTTAATTGGTTTAATGCAGCATACAGAGCTACTCAGGAGATATAAGTTCAAAAGCAGTGGCACTTTTACAGCATGTATTAATGTACTGCAGGCAGTTATTCAAAAACCCATGCTATCCTTTCACTGACATATAGTCTACATAAAAAGATGAAAGCTCATTTCCTTCATTATGCAAGAGTTACAGATATGGCAAATTAAAAAAAAAGTATACATTCTGTGCAAATATATGCATGCAAATATATAATGTGAAGATCAGGAATACTACAGAAGTGTACACATCCATGTTAATGGTCAGGATTTTAAGTAAAATAATTTTCTAAATTGAAGCAAAAATGAAAGAAACAAATGTTTTGTATCATTTCTTAGATCCATGCCTCGTATTACACACCAATTTAGCTTTTGCCAGAGAAAAGAAATCACTGGTAACTATTTATAATAATCCATTATATAATAATGAGTCTGTGTCTTACCTGTGTGCACAGTTTTAAATTCATGTCAGTGTGAGGTTAGCAGTGCAAACTCCCTGAGAACCAAGATTGCTACAGAGCATTCCAGATCCTCATAGAACAGCTGCAGCATGTCCCTGGTTGCCATCAGCACCATATGCCCTTAGAACCAATGTTGTGGATCTGTCAGGTGGTAAAAACTTGAAGTGAAAATACTTGATAAAAATGCTATTGGCAAGATGTCTCTCAGTAACAGAAGAGATCTCATATACCTCAGGGACAGGGGTCAGCTTATGATCAAGAACCTCATTGGATGGCCTCGCGCACGATCGGCTTGTGATCATCTGGTTGACTGGTTGGTTGGGTTTTTGGACTTTGTTTGCTGCCTGGCAGGATGGGGGCTTTCTCTGGGGTTGGAAGCTATGTAAGTGGCATTTAAGTCTAAATAAAGGTCTTTGGTTTCACCTCCACCAAAGTCCGTGAATTTCATACGCTGCACACCATCATGGGTGGAAAAGCAGAGACCCATACTTTCATTGTGATGGACTGTGTACTATTCATCAGCCTTAGCTTACTTTAACAAACGACCATAAAAAGTATTTTATTTCAAAGATGATTTCACAGAATGACTACTTTCAGCTCAGTATTTCCTTTCCTTCTACTTTGTCTTTTTAACCATAACTCTTTGCCTACTTATTTTGTCATTTTTATCTAAGAGGACACCATTATATTGAATTTCTTTTAATTTGCAATATACCCCAGTAAGTATTTTTTTAATAAGTAATAAGCTGCATTTGGATCTTCTAGCTCCCAGGCTGCATGTGATTATTAGGCCATTTGTACACTTAAGTGGAAATTCACTGTGGAACCAGGGGTATCAGCACTGTTCAGTATATAGCACTGGTATGAAATCTTCCTTATTTTTTTTCTTCCTAATACATCTTAGTACTAGGCCAAATTGAGCAAGCATTGGTATTAAATAATAGAAATAAAATGGCAAATTTGTGAAATGTGAATACATAATATTAGAAATATTTATTTTCACCCTCTTAAATGAACTCTTTAAGGGCACCAGAGAAAATCATCTTGTAAAATTTATTCTGTTTTATTTAGTTTCAGTCCAAATGAAGGACAGTCAGAATGCTTTCATTGCACTTTCTACTGTTTCCAAATGTGTACTAAATGATCTTAATGCTGCAAAGGCAGTCAGTAAGACCCACCAAGTGACAATAAAACTGGATGCATGGATCAAAATAAAGCATACCTCTTATTTGCCTTTTAGTTAAAATAAAAAAAAAAATCTTAATTAATATGTAATTCTCAAAGTGAATGTGAAAGGAAGACACGAACAAAATTTCAAATGGTAGAGAAAAAGGATGTTCAAAACACACGTCTACACTCATACCAAAGAAGTCAGCAGTACTTCCTCAGAAGCAAATAGATCTGAAGTGAATGTCAGACTTGCGTATCTGAGATAAAAATCAGTCTCTGTTTTTTTTGGCTATGCAGGGCTGCTGCATGGTATAGTCATGAAATGAAACTCCCTTAAACATTGACTGCAGGTGATGGAATATTGCTTAGATTGAATCTGAATAGGCAACAATGAAGTCAGGACAGCCTTTTAACTTGCCTGTTTAAAATGGGTAGGTAGTAAAGTGGTATGAAAAGAGCAAATCCATTTCTAGGCAGCAGAAGGTTCCTTCCCTAAATGTCCAGTAGTGCTGACTTAAAAACAATGTGAAGTTCTGATAAAGAGCATTGCCTTTTTTTTATTTCTTCTTATGTTCTTTCTTGAAGATCTAGAGTAACGGCTTTTTATCTCGTCAGAAATAGTTAGCAATTTCAGTAATCAAATATTTGCTACAATATGTTTGAGCATTAGTTCAAATACTGCCACAAGCCCAACTAAACAAATTTTAGTTTTCCCAGTTCCTTCAATCAAACATTAAAATGTTGACACATATTACTGAGAAAGTATTTTTAATTTCTCTAGTGGTGCAAAGAAAAGAAACATGAATTAAGAACAAACTACTACTAAACCTGTCATTTTAATTTCAGAATAAAAATTCCTTAAAACTGGGTCAGTCATAAAGATTAGGATGAAATTTATTTTCTGTATAAAAGTAACCCAAAACTTCAGTAAAGAAATTCTTCAGTTTTCTGAAAGTGTTGGCATTAGAGAGAGAAATTTGAAAACTAAATTACACTCCAGTGTAGCAGGAAAAATAAATAAAATTTCCAAAAAATCAATTTATGATAAATTGCATATCATCACGGACACCACATAGCTTCTTGCCAACATTTTGAAACTGCTATCTTAAATCTGTCATTCCTGTATCATACCCCACAGTTATACTTTAATCACTAGTTTTCAGCCCTCTGTGATGCACAGGAAATTTTCAGTGAAAGCAGAGACTTCTTCCTAATGCCTGGGAGCACACCGACAACGGGACTGCATTACTTCATCGCTTCTGGCTCCTGAAAACCACTGCATTAACTGATTCACAAGTTCTTGCCTAAGATGGCCAGCAGTCTTTTATCTATAACTAGGTTGTCTATTATCATCTACCTCATACCGTGTATCATCGCATAGCAGTGTCATCACTGAATAGCCTGTGGAATCTTATTTTAAATTGATTGCAAGCTTTTCAAATAAATACATTCCACATAGTTTATTAGGTTTTCATCCTAACAATAAGAATACAAATGGACACATCTTAAATATCTAAAAAAGTGACTAATATGATTGATAGGATTTTCCTTAAAGAAAAAAAGTTTTCAGGAAATTAATACGCAGCAGCTGACAGTTACTGTATTGCATATCAGACTGAAATCTCAGTCAGATGTCATCAAAACTCAAGACTTGAATCAGCTAAGACACAATAAAAGCTGCTGACTTCAGATAATAAATGTATTATCAAGTTGTTCTACGAAACCAACGTTACCCTAAAAGATACCACCTAGCCAAAACATTTTTCAAAGATATTTGCAACACGTGACATTTCATGGAAGTCTGACTTTACAAATATGGTGAAAATCTTTTGTAACAAAACCAAAATTGTGGGAAGACTGAAAAGAGAGCATTTTTTTCATACCTACTTTCAAATACAAGGGAGAAGAAGATTTACCACCACAGTAGACCATTAAGATAATCTAGTCTAACATTACCCTAGGGGTAAGTATTCAAGTACATTCATTTTCAGAAAACTTCAAAAGTATTTAATATGCACAAATTAAGCTTCGCTATCCCTTTTGCAGTGAAAAGGAACAAATTTATTATTCAGTGCAGTAATGTAAACATGACAGCCAAGTCACAAATACAACAGATCGACAAATTAGACCAATAAACTGATTACAGACAGAGAAGATGATAGCTATGGAGATCCATGGGCTAAATTGAAGATCAATGACACCAATTTTGTAGCTGCTAACGTATCCACACATTTATTTACCCAAAGAACATTAAGGGTTTGTTTGAAATATCAAGTGCATGATCAGCAACGCGAGGCACCTTGTTTAAACATTTATTAAATGTATATTTTTACTATCACTATGTAACATAATGCAATTTTATATCAAAATCACACAGTCCCGAAATCTCATCTTCCTGCCAGAACAGCCCTTCAATTCTTCTACCTGACATGCCAGAAGCAGCTAGTAAAGAATTTAGTCTAAAGTAAAATTTTGTAGCTGAGTTTGGACCTAATGAATTGCCCATGAAGCTGAGATCAACATGGACCTTGCACTAGGAGAGCATCTGGGGAAGGCAGAGCTAGGTCAGTGGATACAGTTAGACCGAGACTTACTAAGACTCTCTGCATTTTGCAATGCAACAATGTGAAAAATACAGAAGCGTAGTCAGGGAATGCAGAGATGCGACAAGGAAAGCTAGGGTACGTTTTGAACACAATCTGACAAGGGATGTTAAAAATAACAAGAAAAACTTCTTCAAATATATAAACAGCAAAAGGAAGATTAGGGAAAATGTGGGTCTGCTGGTGAACGGGAATGGCATGTGGGTTATGAATAACACAGAAAAAGAAGAGTTGCTGAATGCCTTCTTTGCTTTGGTGTTTACCAAGGGCAGCCCTTTAGAGTCCCAGGCCCTAGTGACAAGAGAAGAAGCCTGGGGAGAGGAAGACTTGCCCTGGGTAGACGAGGATTGGGTCAGAGATCACCTAAGGCAACTCAATACCCACAAATCCATGGGCCCTGATGGGATGCACCCCAGAGTGCTGCATGAGCTGGCGGATGTCATAGCTAAGTCACTCTCCATCATCTTCGAAAGATCCTGGAGAACAGTGGAGGTGCCAGAACACTGGAAGAAAGCCAATGTCATGCCAGTCTTCAAAAATGGTGAGAAGGAGAACCTAGACAACTACAGACCAGTGAACCTCACCTCTATCCCTGGAAAAGTGATGGAACGGCTCATCCTGGCTGTTGTCTCGAAGCATGTGGAGCATAAGGTGCTCAGGAGTAGTCAGCATGGATTCAGAAATCGGAAATCATGCTTGACTAATCTGATAGCCTTCTATGATGGGATGACTAGCTGGATAGATGAGGGGAGAATGNGGATAGATGAGGGGAGAGCGGTGGATGTCATCTATCTTGACTTCACCAAGGCTTTTGACACCGTCCCTCACAACATCCTCCTGGACAAGCTCCGGAAATGTGGAATAAATGAGTGGACAGTGAGGTGGATTGGGAATTGGCTGGATGGCAGAGCTCAGAGGGTGGTGATAAATGGGGCTGAGTCTGGTTGGAGACCTGTGGCCAGTGGTGTCCCCCAGGGGTCAGCACTGGGTCTGGTGGTCTTCAGCTTATTCATCAATGACCTAGATGAAGGCACAGAGTGCTCCCTCAGCAAGTTTGCAGATGATACGAATCTGGGAGGAATAGCTGACACCCCAGAGGGCTGCGCTGCCATCCAGAGGGACCTGGACAGACTGGACAACTGGGCGGTGAGAAACCTCATGAAATTCAACAAGGTTAAGTGCAAGGTCTTGCACCGGGGGAGAAATAATCCCAGACACCAGTACAGGCTGGGGACTGACCTTCTGGAGAGCAACTCTGCAGAGAAGGACCTGGGCGTCATGGTGGATGACAGGTTGACCATGAGGCAGCAGTGTGCCCTCGTGGCCAAGAAGGCCAATGGGATCCTGGGGTGCATTAAGAGGAGCGTCTCCAGCAGGTCGAGGGAGGTGATCTTACCCCTCTACTCAGCCCTGGTGAGGCCACATCTGGAGTACTGTGTCCAGTTCTGGGCCCCACAGTACAAGAAGGATGTGGAGCTGCTGGAGAGAGTCCAGCGCAGGGCCACAAGGATGATCAGGGGCCTGGAACATCTGCCCTATGAGGAGAGGCTGAGGGAGCTGGGCTTGTTCAGCCTAGAGAAGAGAAGGCTGAGAGGGGATCTGATCTGTGTCTATAAGTGCCTCAAGGGAGGCAATGAGGAGGATGGGTCTGGCCTCTTTTCAGTGGTGGCCACCGACAGAACAAGAGGAAATGGCCCCAAACTGAAACATCAAAAGTTGATACACAGGAACTTAAGGAAAAATTTCTTGACAGTGAGGGTGACAGAGCACTGGAACAGGCTGCCCAGAGAGGTTGTGGAGTCTCCTTCTCTGGAGATCTTCAAAACCCGCTTAGACGCACTCCTGTGCCACATGCTCTAGGTGGCCCTGCGTGTGCAGGGGGGTTGGACTAGATGACCTCTAGAGGTCCCTTCCAACCTTAAGCATTCTATGATTCTGTGAATTAAAACATAAAGGGCATGGATGAGTATTATAAGAAGTGCTTTGTATTTTTAAGGGATGATAGTTTTGTTTAAACTAAACCTTGAGAGGATTCTAGTAAATTTGCACTAATGTAGTTTGTAAAAGTAGTCATGACCTCCTGCCCATGGTGAGGTCATCAAGAAGATGGATCCATGCTCTTCACCATGGTGCATGTCAGGAAGACAAGAGACAACAGGCATAAATTGAAACAAGATAAGTTCAGACTGGATACAAGAGGAAAAAAAGGTCACTACAAGGATAATTACGCAGTAGAACAGGTTGCCCAGAGAGGTTGTGGGAATCCTTGTAGGTTTTGAAGCCGTGACAGGACTAAACCCTGAGCAACCTGGTCTACCGTCGTGGCTGATCCCTGGGTTGAGCAGGAGGTTGGTACAGAGACCTTCTGAGGGCCCTCTCAGCCTGAATTATGTGACCAGTCTGTGGTCATTCCCACTGACAGCCTGCAAATTCTCCACAAGCAATCTATGTGCTATCCTTTCCCCTGGAAAGTCTTCCTAATGTCTAATGTTAATCTTTTGCTCTGTTTTATCTACCATAGATATCCACCCTCCCTCTTTGCAACAATTTATTATGTATTTGAAGACTATTACCATGACATTTTTAGGTTCATTTAGATGCTTTTCAGATGCTTAATACTTAAATGCAACCTTTAAGTGCCACATTTCAATTTAACTATTTGACAAGCATATGTGTCAGCTGTCTTGGAGACTTGTAAGTGTGTTTAAAATATGCAACTTACTTAGTACAGCAAGAGAACATTCAGATGGCCTTTTAAATTTAATTTTTTACTTCCACTCTTTTTCACTCATTTTCATAGTCAAATAGAGTTTCTGTAATCATCTCATATGTATTATCTGATTGTGCAAATTAACTTACACTTCAGCTATTTCTGGGGTAAAATAGCCATGTTTTTCCCTCTTGCCTTCTTGCTCACAGAAATTATTAAGACATAATTCTCACAGTAGCTCATTCTCTGCACCTGCCTACCATTCTGTTCTCAGTTTGCACATTTGCAGCATATAGTCCTCTTTATTCTCAGTGAAACATCTTCCTGCTACCTTCCTCCAGTCTTATTTCTTGATAGTTATGTTTGATTTTGTTTGTTTTCTCAGCAGTGGAACTCCTTGCCTGTTCCCCTCTTCCTCGGAGGACCTTTCCCTTGATTTAAACACAGGCACCATTTTTTTCTGAGACTACTCTTCTTTCCATTCCTTGAATTCTGCTCTCACAGGGAAATCATTTTGCTGCAGTGCCTCAGGACAAACACCCTTATTTATCACTTTTTGCTGTATTTAAGTAGGTCTCTAAGAACAACAGTAGGCACAGCGTAAGAGCGATGGAAGGGCCAAAGTTGCTGCCTGCCTGAAGCCAGGCTGGGCAGGCAGTGCTGTGACAGCTATCCATTTCACCTCAGCATCCCCACTTGCATTGGTTATTTTGCCTAAGGTGAGGTGAAAGAGCACGTGAAAGTGATGTTCATGCAACATGTTATGTAAAGACAGATGTTTTTGTCTTACTCAGATATAAGAATTAGAATGGAATAGGATGCCCTGAACAAGAGGGATAACAAAATAATAATGGTTGAATAGCAAAATGAAGACATTAGTGCAGCACAGATATGCATAGCCTTAATCTAACTGGCATAGGCAGCAGTAGCATTGAAGATGCAGAAGCACAAAACTCAGTGTGGGCCAGCAACTAGGATTAAGGCCAGGGAGATTTTACTCACCTCCTTACCTCTGCATCATCTCTGGTATTGCTTCCTGTGCTATGTAGATAAAAGCTCCCTTAATTTTTTTCCCCATACTGCAATTGCTTCTTCAGTTGCAGTATAGAAATACCTCAAAAACTTCCTCATTCAGTAAGGAAAACCTTTGGGTTATTGTGGATCACCTGCAACTGAGGCAACATTGCAACAGATTAATTCAGTCACCTGGCCCCTAAGGCACTTGGACAAGAGAATAGCATTTTACTTACAGTCTCCGCTGTTAAATCACCCATTTCCTTCAGAATAAATATGGGTGCAGCAAATTTTGCAGTTTGTCCAACACAGTGTCCAAGACTATATAATGCTCTACCTATCTGGTATGAAAAATAAGTATATCCTAGACTGTCTTCACCTTTTAGGGTTCAATTTTTTAAGTATTTATTTGCTTAAATCTTAGTAAACATAAAGGATACATGCTGTGTACCTAATGAACTGTCACTGATAGCAAAAGGATTTTATCTTCACATTTATCTCAATAAATCAAAATTATAGCTTGCAATCCTGAAAAAAAACTTTATCTTTTTATTATTTAATAATAATGACCATATCTGTGGTCCTATTTACAGATTGTTTCTGACAAAGGGCTCCAAGCTTCAAGGCTCCCAGTGTTTTATGACTATTTCCATACACATATTTGCCTTTTATTCCAAGCTTGATAATATGAACCATTTACAAACGTTGCGAAAATGCCTGCACAGCCTTTCTCAAAAATGTAGGATGTCTCATTCAAAGATCATGTACTGAAAAATAAAAATGAGTATGAACAGGCAGACTGATGGTGAACAATCTCAGCTTACCAAAGCATCCCCTTTGAACTGGAAACAAAGTGCAAAAACACATCCAAATGGGGCACAGTCCCAAAGATTTGCAAACAAAGATATGGCACTGTTAGTGCAACATCAAAGCTATTAGCACTGCTGTTGAAGAATCCATGTCTTATACACTTTACTAAGAAATGTCCAGTTGCACTGGAGACAAATTCCTTTGTTATTGAAAAGATGGCATGTTGAGAATAGCTGACTCTCAGATTTGTGTCTATCAGTGTGCTTCAATAATGATTTGAGGAGACTCCTTTTAGAGACAACAGAGTATTTCAGCTCTTGGCCTTGCTGAGAGGCCAGTTCCCAAAAGAAATAGGCATAGCTTTTTATCCTGGGGGTGTTAGCCCATTAGGATGAATGCTTAAAATAACAAGGTCAATTTAAAATAAGGTGTGAAGTAATGAAGATTCTTTATCAGGCCATGATGAATTGAAATTCTAAACTTGTTGAAATAAATCTTTCTATAACCCATAGCAAGTATTCTGGAAGTATTACAACTGGGATGTCATCACTTATGTTATTTTTTCTTATTGGAAAAGTTATCATAAAGCCCATTCCCCCAGAGGAACCTTTCCTAGATCTTTCCCTCTAGCTGAGAGTATCAGACTCATCAAGAAACATGCCTGAGCAAAGCAACGATTACAGGGTTGTTGTGTTTGGGGCTGGAGGAGTCGGCAAAAGTTCTTTGGTCTTGAGATTTGTGAAAGGCACTTTCAGAGAGAGCTATATCCCTACAATTGAAGACACCTATCGGCAAGTGATCAGCTGTGATAAGAGTATATGCACTTTGCAGATCACTGATGCTACTGGGAGTCAATTTCCAGCCATGCAACGTCTTTCCATTTCTAAAGGACACGCTTTCATTCTGGTTTACTCAATCACCAGCCGACAGTCCTTGGAAGAACTCAAACCCATCTATGAACAAATCTGTCAGATTAAAGGAGATGTAGAAAGTATTCCAATAATGCTGGTGGGGAACAAAAATGATGAGAACCAAAATTGAGAGGTAGAGAGCAATGAAGGAGATGCCATGGCCAAGAAGTGGAAGTGTGCCTTTATGGAGACCTCTGCTAAGCTGAACCATAATGTGAAAGTGTTATTCCAAGAGTTGTTAAACCTAGAGAAACGCAGTTTACAGATTGATGGCAAAAAAAGCAAACAGCAGAAAAGGAGAGAGAGGCTGAAAACAAATGTGTGGTGATGTAAAATTGCATTGCCATGAGTCAGTCACACAGTCTCATCTGTCTGACAATAGCAGTGTGAAACTTATAGAAAAGAGAACCATACAAAATCCTATTTATTAGTATCTGTTTTAAAAGAAATATTTGGAATTTGAAAAAATGTGTTACTATGGTTACTATTAAAAAAAAAAACAATTCAAATATCATTTGTTCCAGCTATGAGTGAAAAAAAAATCATGATGTCTAAAACAAGACAGGCCAGGATATTTAGTTTTATAATTTAGGGAAGAAAACAATGTTTATCCTTAGTATACTGTGGAAGATTCAGGAAGTCAACTTCATAATCTTTATGTTTGCATATAACTGAAGACAATGTATCTATGCAGCATACTTTTAGAATAAAAAACAACAAATGTCCATGAAGAAATCTAGAATGTATAAATGCATGCTGGATTAAGTTATCATATCCTTTAAGAATACTGTGGACAAACAATTCTGTGTAGTTTTCAGTACTGGCTGCTGGGTCTATTTGAATAAAAACGGTAATCTTGGATCTGCCAAATAAATGGGCTATTTTGTACTAAAGGGAAGTATTGAGGTAGCACAGTTAAAATGGAGATTCTCTCTACTTCCCACAGCATGAGATGACCTTCTAGTCTGATGCAGTATTTGAATGGAAGGATGGGGAAAATCCAATGCCATTAAGAGAGCTGGAGATCATCTCCTTTTCTGGACACATCACTTCAAGAATGACCTGCACTTCTGCCCCAAGATGTTTCAGGAGAGCAGATGTTTGCATTTGTCAGATTGTATGCAAGTGTGCATATATAAACCAAAAATTTCACCAAGGGGACTTGCTGGGGACTCCCCTACAAAAGCCTCTCTAGAAAAGGCACAGTTCAAACACTGTTGATTGGTACACAGTGTGAGTACTGAATGAACTGAAAGTATGTTGAAGTGGTGATGCTGTTGGAAAGCGGTCAGTGCAGTACACAAAGTTTTTATTCAAATGAACACCTTAGACAAGTAATGTTTCTTTACATTACTATATTTCAATTAGAATGGTTTTGCATTCATGCTAAACATCCAATATACAGATCTTAGTTCTTCAAAAACAGAAACACCTGGCAGAGGTTCAATAACATGGGCCAGCCCTTCCCTCCAGATAGGCAGTTTTCTGCGGGGGCTTCAGGAGCATTGTAAGGAGCCACCTTTGCCTGTTCCGGAATGATATTCCACATGCCACTGAGGAGCTCCGTATTAATCAATTAAATCCCCACATTTATGTAGGTATCTCAAAACCCAATGTTACAGGGCCTGGCCACTGGCAAACTCCACAGCCCTGAGATAAGCAACAGGTATCCATGGCATGAGAGGACGTCTACAGAACGGAGCTACAAAAAGCAGCAAAATGATTAAGCAGCCACCTCATTAACCACTGAAAGACACTGAAGTGGAAGAGGAGGAGTGCAGGTTTCCTGTTCTGTGGAGAGAATAAACTCTCTTCCACCACGAGCGCAGAGCTGAGTGCTCTCTGCTGCCCTTTAGTTCCAAAATCCAGCAGTGATCAAGGTCCATCTTTGACAATGAGATTAAAAAGTGATCGGGATGATGAAGTCTAATATAGTGGGAAGGTAGTATAGTAGCAAGGTAGTTTTACAGAAGCATGTCTATAAATGTCCAAATATAAATCTCTTTATATACGGTCCGATGAAGAGCATGTTTAGACATTGACAAAAAGGGTGAAGGTCTGTATTAGAAGAAAGATTCATGACTGCAGACACTGTCTTGTCTGGGGATGCTCAAGATAAATAAGTGGTAATATTTAGGAGGAAATATTTGAAATAAAGAAGGAAAAAAATAAACTGTGTTATCCTAACAATAAAGTGTATTAGGTTACAGAATGATCACTCAGAGCAAGTAGTAATTTAGCCAAACTTTAAAAATAAGGCTGTGGTAAAAGTATCAGCCTTAAATTCTGCCATCCCCTTCTGTTGCCAAAGAAACATATTTGGCCATGATTACTTCTCAGTTTCTTTTTAAATTCAGATCTGAGTTTAATTATGAAGGTTTGAGCAACATCTAATCAGGTCACTGAAATGTTTGCTAAATATAAATGGCACTTGAAATACTGTACACACTGGTCCAACCAAAGTGTCCATGGACAGTGTTCCACTCTTTTTCCTACTGAAATCTAGTCAAGACTAGATCAAAGTCTTTAGAGTACATGACATGGGACGGATTTTATAAGATGAGTTAGTTTTAGGAAAGAAACTTTCATATTAGGACTATTTTCAGCAAGAGATTTTTAAAGTACATTCAATGGCAATTAGAATTTTAAATTCAACAGAAATTTTAAGTCATTTGTAGAGACAGCATTAGTCACCCATTTCCCACACAAATATGTTTTATGGTTTGAAATGTCACTAAAATGGGTCTTTTAGAACACAAATCTGAAGCTCAAATAGGAACAGTTTGAGCTCCTTGCATTTTAACATTTTGTCCCGATCCACTGTCGGGGGAGGTTTTGATACGATCCCAAGAGTGAGATTAAGACACAAATGGGATCAAATGCCATACAACCTTGTAAGCTCTATTCTCATAATTGCGATAGGAGAGAGAGAAGAAGGGGAAAAGAAAGATAAGCAAGCAAGTGGGAGAGATGCAGCAAGGTTAGTTACCACCACCAGCAGTCCAACTACATTTTGTTGACTCCACCTCTGTGCAAGTGATGATCTCCTGAAGGAGAGTTCAGGAAAAGAAGCCGCCACAAGGGAGGAATACGCAGTCCTTTTATTGTCCCAGTTCTTGAAGAGTCTGCCCACTTTCTTGAAGTTTTCTGGTACTGTCCTGATCCAGTGTCGGGGGAGGTTTCAATATGATCCCAAGAGTGAGATTAAGACACAAACGGGGTCAAATGCCATACAACCTTGTTATCTTTATTCTCATAAGCGCAAATAGGACAGAGAGGAAAAAGAAAAAGGGAAAAGGAAAGAAAGATAAGCAAGCAAGTGGGAGAGATGCAACAAGATTATAGTTACCACCACAACCAGTCTGGCTAAGTGCTGCTGGCTCCGCTTCGCTGCAGGTATAGGTGCCTCAGTGCAGACGATGTTCAAGGACAGCAGGCTGTGCACACCGGTGCAGGTGATGTTCTGCACACCGGTGGGGGCGATGTTCAGAGGCAGAAAACCGTGCCTGCTGGGTGCCGGTGATGTTCTGCACCCTGGTGATGCTCTGCACCATCCTTTTATCTCCCTTCTCCAAGAGTCCTCCCATTTTCTGGAAGTTTCCTGGTACGTGTTGTACGTGTCCTACGTGGTATTCCTCTTCACCCCCAATTCGCATGCAAACTGGTCAGGTGGGCACTGCAGAGAATGTCATTGTTCAGGTCTCTTCCCAGAGATAAGATGCCAGGGCCATGAGATGCAAATGGCGAGAGATGTCCCAGCCTGGGTGCTGGGCTGGTCCTCCCAGAGACAAGATGCCAGGATTATGAGGTGCAAATGTCGTGTCAACAATGTCGAGACAAACCAAATCCACAATAGTCTCTTACAGTTACGTGTTGTTTGTGTTGTACGTGCTATGTGCTCTGATGCTCCTCTTCACCCGACTCGAGTGCAAGTGCAGCTTGGTAGGCACTGCTGAGAATGTTATTGTTCGGGTCTTGAGCTGATATCACAGTCTTCCCAGGGACAGGATGCTGAGGTAAATGGTGCGGCAAAAATGTTAAGACAAACAAAATCCAAAGCAGTCTCTTACACATTCAAATACAGGCAAATAAATGTAAGTTGTTTTTTTTTATTTATCAAGGCCAGAGACCAAATTCATCCCCTTGGTTTGGACTGGAATAAAATTTTCTCTCTGTTTTCCACCCTATTTTGAAGAATGAAAAGTTTTGAGTTTTGTGTGGTGCGGCGCGTGGAAAGGGCACAAAGGGCTCG
>VWPW01007062.1:1990-16067 GCA_013389825.1 Crypturellus undulatus | reverse complement strand
ATTCCCATCCTGGTTTCTTCTCCCTTGCGTTGGCTGCGGGTGGAAGCTGTGGTTTTTGTTGCCGGGNGTTTCTTCTCCCTTGTGTTGGCTGGGGGTGGAAGCTGTGGTTTTTGTTGCTGGTGATTCCCTGCTCAGGTATTTTGGAGGCCAGAGCCTGGCACCTCCCATCTCTCTTTCTCTGGCCATGGATTTAGCCCTTCTCAGAAAGGTTCCCCGGCATGAGCCCCTCTCTGGAGCCCTCCCCACAAGCACGTTCTCCCTTGCCCTCTCCCCTTTCCTCTCTGCACTTCTTCCTGCCTGCTCCACCTCTCCCTTCCCCTTGCCTCTTTCCCCTCTCTTTGCTTCCTCCAAGGGAGAGGCAAAGTCAGAGCGGCAGAGGGAAAGGAAGAAGCGCAGAGGGGGAAAAGTGGCAGGGGAGAGGGGGAGCAGGTGAGAAACAGGATTTTTCTAGTCATCAATATTTTCCACACCAAAATAATTCTTTTTGTGCGGATTTTTCTCTGTCCTGTGGGGTTTGCGTGCACGTCTGAGTTTGGGACCACGTCGGGACCGGCTGTGGGAGCGTGCAGGATGCGGCAGCGTTGCCTGGGGCGGCACTCGGTGCGCGGTGGGTTGCGTGGTTTCGTTGTGCCGTGGGTTGCGTGCGGTGGTTCCGCTCGGGCAGTCCAGAAGCGGGTCTGTTTGTTTGCTGTGGACACGTCGGTTGCCGTCATGGAGGTGCCCCGTGCTGTCCCCGCGGCTTGGGGTCGGGTCAGGGCTCGTGTTCAAGGTCCGACCCTGCCATCTGCTGCCTGTGACTCGACAGGTCACGTAGCAGGACGTCCGTGGGGCCACGGGACGGGAGGGCTCTGATCATCACCTCCTTGGGCTCTAACTGCTCCTTCCTTCGGATTTCCCATCTATATCCCTGTAGTTCCCGGTAAACCCTTAATGAGGGGTCTAGGGTGGACTGGGGCTTCCGGAGCCGTTAACGGAACATCCAGACACCCTGGATTGTACATTGCCTGAAACCAGCCACTTCTGGCTTTGCTTCCCATACGCCAGGCAATTCCCTACCTTGGACGATTGGCGGCTCCCTCTTCCTCCTGGGTTTGCTCTCCCTGCCCAAAAAGCCGCTTGAGCAGCAACAGATTGATTAACGCCTGGGCACCCCTCACCTAGGAGCCCTCCCAGTCCCCAGAAACGCCAGGATTCTTCCTCGTCTCACAGAATTCTGACACTACCCAAAATGGAAAATCCTGGAGGCCTGATGCTCCCCGGGGTCCCGTCCGCTGCCACCCGCTGGGCACTTCCACTCAGCACCCGGAGCGCTGGCGGCCGGGGTGGAGGGGCAGGAATCCCCGGAGCGGCCCCGCGCAGAGCTCCCAGGGAAAAGCCGTGCCCAGCCCTGGCGGGGGCACCCATGAGGCCAGAGCCAGTTCAGCCCAACACCGAGGGGCTCCACACAGCCCTAGAGGAGCTGCGGCCGCCGTGGGCCCCACGGCCACAGGGGGATCTCCTGGGGAGGCTGCATTAAAGCCCGTGGAGCCCTCACATCCTGCGTACACGGGGGCTGCTCATAGCCCGTAGCGCTCCGCAGAGCCCCTGCACACGGAGGCCCCGGGGGGGCTGCACAGAGGCCAACAACCCCCCCAATATCTGCTCACAGAGGCCCCAGGAAGCCGCACGAAAGCCCATAGGGTCCCCCATCACCTGTGCGGATGGAGGCCCCTGGGGACCTGGAGGGACAGGAACCTGGAGGGTTCCCACAGGGCCCCCCGGCCCGTTTACTTGAGCGGGGCTGGAGATGCCCTCACGAACCTCGGTCCAAGCCGTCAGCCTTTGATGTCCCCTCACCTGCCAGCCGCAGGGAACAAGCCCTTTGCAGTAAGGAATTCCTGTTGCGTACTGCTAGGACAAAGCAACCCCGAGCTCGGGTATATGGTTGAAGGACCCCTTTGCAGGCGGCAGTAGTGTTGGTTTCCTTTGGCGCAGAACAAACCGTGGAAGGGGGTTTTAGCTTCCCCTGCTTACCCGCTCAGCAACCACTCATGCCCATGCACTGTGTCACCTGGAGCCTTTCTAGTCCAGCTCTGGACACGTCCTTCGGCCACCCCCAACCTGATCCTTAAGAGAGCAGAGCCCCGTTTTAATAAACTAACAGCCGGTTCTCCTGGTGGGAAAAGCAGACCCTTCTCTCAGCCGTGTGCATGCGGGTGTTACTCAACAGTCCCTGGGTTTCAGAACTCGCATGGAGTTGATACAGGTTTATCTAAAAAGACACCGAGCCAACTCCTCACACATTAAAATAGTTTATTTTGGTTGCAAATCTGTAATATTTTTAAAATAAAATGACATCAGTGCCTGTTCACAAATACCCAAACAAACAAAAAAAAAACAAAAAAAAAACAAAAAAAAAGGAAAATAAAAAAAGACAAGTTTACCAAATAAGTTAATTCCCTTCCGCATCCCCCCTCCCACCTCCCTGTATCAAAAGTGCAAAATAGGTACCCATTTTTCAGTCCAATTTCTCAGGCCACGTTAGCGTGTTGGCTCTGGGCAGACTTCCTGCGCGGCGGGCGCTGCTGCCACCCTCCTTCGAGGGAAGAGTTTTAGCAGCACCTTTCGCCTCTGCCCTGCACCCCTTTGCTGTACGGATCGAAGGTTTCAAACCCCTTCTGAACCGCGCGCGTTTGCTCGATTTCGGCAGAACAGTGCATCGGGACTGAACTTCCTCACTCTTTGGATTAGGAACCACCGTGGGCAGAACTGAACAAGCAGCCGGCGCGTTGCACGATGAGAGGTGACGCTGACGGGCCGAGCGCCGCTCAAGGCAGCAGGTTAGAAAGTGTGGGGGGGTTCATGGCTTGGGATCGTGGTCGAAAGCAGCAGCTGAGGGGCCTCTGGTCACGCTCTTTTAAAACAAATAAAGGACCTGGCACTGCCAAACTGGGGGGTTTCCACTCAGCTACAGCCTCGCTCTAGCCCTGTCCTACAAGGCAGCCTTGGGGACGCATGATGCTACGGGGCTGTTTGAGACCAGGGCAGTGAAGTCCGGCAGAGCCAGGCCCGCATTCCGCCCCCTTTCTACCTCCGAGCTCAGCGATATGCCCGTGCCTTGGCCGGGAGGAAACCTCTTCTTCCTCACTGTCATCTTAGGGCTCTTTCCCTGCAGTGACACAAGCTGCCACCTCGCCTCACTGAGCTGAATCCAAGGAACCTCACATTACGAGGCCAGCAGCAGTTATCTTTGCCTTTATTTATAAGTATGTTATACATCTTGTTTGAGATATCTGTTGGTGATCAGAGTACACCAGTGCATAGACAGGAATGCAAGAAGCCAGGATTTTGTGAGCAATGAGGTAATGTGGGCAGTAAAATGACCTGAGCAGTCCCAGAGCTCAAGGTGGGGGCAGCAGGTATCTCTGAGAAGGGCACATTTATCCCTCCTAACTAGCTGCTCTGGTAATAGAGTAAATACAAAGGCAGGGATAGAGCGAGCCTGTATTTACCTTGGCAGAAGTGTTTTATGATGAGGTTCAGAGCCCTCACGTAAAGTCAGCCTGGAAGAGAATTTTGGAATTTAGCAGTTCCCGTGGCTAAGAGCAACTCACTACTGCCAAAGGCTTGGTTGGGTTCCTGCACCGAGCGCATGGAGGAGCTTTATGCAGAGATGTAGCAAGCAGCAGCTATGGAACGGTGTCTGCCCGGGAGCAGCGGTGAGGAAGCAGAAGCACCCTGGGTTTACAGCCCTGGCTGTGCCAGGAATCCCTTCTGCTTTGGTTTATTGTGGGAGGAGCAGAAAGCAGCTGCCGCTTTCCACCTTACCCCTCCAGAGCGTTCAGAATGACCCCGTGGCACTGCTGGAGCAAAGCATTACCCCAGCTCTGCATCTCTCCTAACCTTACGCAAACATAACGGTGGAAAAACAGAAGCAAAACAAAACAAGGCAGCCTGCTTTGAGAAACAAAGGTTTGTGGCAAGGATGAAAACAGCTGAGATGCTGAAACCAAGCACCTTTAAACCCACGCCTAGAACAAAACTAGTTTCACGCATAAGACGGTCTGATGATACAGCACTTCTGGGGCAATGTTTCAAGAATACAATCATTGAGAAAATTAAGTTCCTTGATACAAAGAAAGGTTGGTTTGTACTACGGATGTAAGGTGGTTGAAAGGAGTCCAAAACGACTCCCTAGCAGCTATTTAAGGTTTCTTTTACGCATCTACTGGCTCATAGCAGCTTATGCCTACAATCGGAGGACACGGTTAAAGTTATGGCTCTAAGATACATAGTCTAGAATTGACAGAAGCAGAAAGGCATCCGGAAAACAACGTGACATTTAGATGGCTCAACACCTTTACAGTATTTAGGGCTGTGCAAAACCCTGTCCCTCCCCGGTTATGGTTTTGCTGGTGAAGCCGCATGTGGAACTATTACACAGGGAGCATGAAAACATGCAGATCGCCCACGAGCCCGCACCACGGGTAAGTCCCAGCTACAGGTTTGCTACGAGGGAGGTGCTCCCACCCGTGCTCTACATCACTTACCGCAGGGACAGCCCGTGCGCGCGGGCGCCCGCCGGGAGGCCTTTCCGAACCGCGGAGCCTGGGAGGGTCTGAAGGGTCTCGCCGGTGTTACACCATGCACCATGGGCTAAGCACGAGGAAAGGGGGGAAACCACGACCCGAGCTGCGGAACGGGCTGCGTTCAGGCCGCCCACAGTCCCCGCAGCAGAGAAGTCACAGCTTTTCGTCAGCCGAGGCGAGATGGAACGGCGGTGACTCGGGAAGCAGATGCGGCAGGACAAGGGAAACGGGCTTGTTTTGTCTTCGAGAGTAGAGCATCCAAATGCAAGGACGATTTGGTAGAGGGACTTTCGGAGCGCTTCGTTGTGCTCCTAGGTTTGAGACACAGGGAGATATTTCTATTTGCTGGCCCTAGGAGAGTTCATCTAAAACCTAAGGTTTGTTCGTTGTGACTGATGGTTTATTCCTGGAAAGAACTGTCCCTTGTCATCTCCATAAAAAGTCTGTGTTTAGAATCTCTTTAAAATCCCTCAGTCTAGTGCAGGCCACGAGGGGATATAGAACCGCTGTAAGGAACCCTCCAGAAGGCGTTCCATCCAAAAGGACAATTTGTGCAATTTGCTTTTAATGGATCTAGATCCTGGGCTGCAGGAGGATTTCCCCCTGGCTTCTGTGTGTAGCGAGGACTCGTAATCCTCGCACGCTCCTAGGGTTCCCCCCTCGTCCCCTGATCTGTGTGGCTTGAAGAGGCAGAAGTACTTCTTGTGGCCATTGAGCGCCAGGACGTAGCCCGTGTAGTCGCGCTCCAGGAAATGCTTGTCGTACTGGTTCGGGATGGGGGCCGCGTCCTGCGCGAACTCCAGCAGGTATTCCAGCCACTCGCGGTGCTTGTCCAGGCTGAGGAAGGAGAAATGCAGAGAGCTGCTCCTGGCAGAAGGACAGAGGGGAAGCCGCATTAGCACCTCTCCCGAGCCAGATTCCTATGGCACACGTAAGCGTTTGTAAACGAGAGTAACAGGGCAAGGGCCCAACCTACCCTGTGAATGAGTAGACTTCCAGGGCAAACTTCTGCAGCAGAGAGGTTTTAGTCGCGTTGGAAAGGATCAAGACCACGTTCATGTGGCCTGGCCTCAGGCGCACCAAGTTACTGTTATAGTTGATGTCCGTTAGCTCGGTCACCTCCACAAAGCCCTTTTTGGGAACTCTGCTGCAAAGGAAACAAGGAGTGAGTGCAGAGGAACACCGAATAACTCATCCCTCCCTTAGCCTGACCCTGCAGTTAAAGACAACCCAACTTGCAAAGGCCAGAGTTGGATCTCCCTCAGCAAGTCAGTCCTTTGTCACTCCCTCCAGCAATGAGTCTAGGGCAAGCGTCAGGCTTCCAAACGGCAGGCACAGACAGGAGGAATCTCCTGGGTTTTTTGTTTTGTGTTCATTAAAAAAATAAAGATGGAAGAGTAGCTTGGTGAAAATAAACTTTGATTTGCTTTCCCTGAAAATTGTTTGCTTTGCCTCTGAGTTCAAGGCCCAGCTGAGAAGAGCTGCTTTCTCTCCCATGCCAGTGGGACACAAACTCTTAATAACGACATTTTTGCACCCATGTCCTTGCTGACTTGGGTTCTGACTAAACACCAATCTTTCCTGCCTTTCCATCCACATACTGCCTCGTTGTCCACCCAACTCATTGGGTCATTCTCTTTATCCAGCTAATATCTGCTCTAACTCTTCAGGCAGGGCCCCCAGCCACTACTTCAGCAGAAAATATATCTGGAGAAGCTGGAAGGTAACCTGTTACTCTCTTTGCTGAAGCTTGTGTCGTTCTTTTCAGCCTTTGTGGCTGTTTCTTCTTTCTCAGGTGGAGGAGAATCTCTTGCATCACTTGAGTCGCTGCAAAGGAAAATATATATATATATATATATATATAAAAATTTAAATGGTAATTTTGAATTCAGATGCTATTGGCTGGACTGTAAGTTCCCCGAGATGTTTTTGTGTGTGCTTACCTGAAAGCCTGAACAATAACAGTGCCGAAAAGAATGAAGAGCGCAGAGAAGAGCAAGGACAGCAGGGGCATCATTTCGCGCCTGAGGGAAGATTTGCAAATGGCAATCAGTTCTGTGAGCTGCACAGTTTTGCCCGGATTTCAATTCCTTTCTACCTTGAATAATACTGTGCAGTTTCTCTAGAAACTCATTTTCTGGGGTCTTAAACATCATCAGGATTTTGGGCAGTCTTACTCCCACTCAAAAGAGGAAGAGAAGAGTGGATAGAGTTGAAAATAACACTAAGGGAAAAAAGAGAAAAGCAATGATCGGTAGGGCTGATGGGTTTTCATGATTGTAGTACCTACAGGCATGTGACTGATCTCAGTTTCAAGGCTAGAAGTACCCAGTAGATGACAGAGGTTAATGACACTATGGTATTACGAGGTCTGTTACGCATCTCAGCAAGACAACAGCAATCCTACTGTATATCAGCACTAGTAAATAGCCACTCCATACCAGTTATTATGAAACAAACTGTCCCAGCAGTCTGAGATGTAATCCAGCGTGGAGTAAAACCAGCGGATAAGGAACATCTGTTAAGATGGAGGATACAAAAAAATAAAGTCAATGACAAAACTGCTACCCACAGCACTGATATGACCTTAACTCCCAGATTGGTACCCTGGGCACAACTGAGCATCGAAGTAAGCAAGAACTCTTCCTTCCACAAATGAGGAAACTTGGAGTCCTGCCTCAGTATTTTAAAATATAAATAATCTCAGCTGATGACCATTATGGAACTGCCCAAGAAGGTAATGCAGTTGTTACACATCTGGAAATGCAATGCACTTACGGGAGCAAGTTCATCATTCAAGTCTGTCAGGACAGTGTCCGAGGAGAGAAAACTGGGATCTGTTCTCAACTGATCCAGAAGATCCAGGAGGATGAAGTTATCTTCTCTGCTGCCTTGCCAGGCGTCCTCCAGGGTTTTATAGGCAACTCTCCCTGCGCTGTTGCGCCTTTCCAAAATGACCACCTGAAAAAACAAAAAACACTGCAGAGCTCGGCCAAGAAGTATTTTTTTTCCAAGAAATATTTTATGTCTCAAATCACTATCAAGAAATGGAAGTCAGATTAAGATAAAGCCACCCTTTAATAAAAAGAATTTGGAACGAGAAGCCTGTAGTGGTAGAAAAGCTTAAAAATCTAAGCAACAACATGCGTAGGAGCTACTCGTAACTAAGAGGAAGCATTTTCAAGGTAGGCAAATAGGCAGCTAACGGGGAGATGTCGGTTTGAGCAGATGGGCAGAAGCAGCAGCAGAGAGGGGCAGTACTCACGGCCGATCTTCCCTGATACTTCTCGTCATCCCCCAGGAAGGCGTCTGCAAATGCTGACTGACGATCATTGTAGATGTGCACAAACCTCAGGGAGTCTTTGGTGTTGGCCACAGCAAAAGCCAAAAATGCCTCATAAGCCTCAGAGAACTTATCACCTTCTCTGGTAAGTAAGACCACACAGTGCCTGGCCAACACAATAAAACAGGAGATTAAGGACCATGCTAGACGCTAGAAAAAAAAAAATCTTTTCGTTAGCCAAAAACCATCCTGAAGAGCAAGAAAAACCTAACCATTTTCCAGGCATACTTGTGAATGCCTTCTCCTGCCTTTTATGCAATCACCTTTCCAGTTGGGCATCCCTTCCTCATCCCTTCTGTCTGTAACTGTCTGTATGTCCTTCCCAGGACACACATAGTAAAAGCTCATAAACTTAAAACTACTAATCCAGGGAGCCTTACTTTCGTTGCCGATGAGACTTCTTCACAGGACACAGCTCCTCAAACAGCTTCTGGCTGGTGAGCCTGGTTGCCATGAGGAATTTATTCTGGGAAAGGAAGTCGTCAATGAGCTGCTTCTTCATGTCTCGGGCCTAGAGAGGACAAGGGAAGCAGAGATCAGTCCCGAGCAGGACAAGGAGAAGAACCTCCTGCGTGGAGCAATTCTAAAACTCTCCTCTGAAGCCTAGAGGATGCCACCAGCCATCACTGTGCCCATGGGAGAACCCCTGGACATTTTGAGATATCTGACACCAAAAAGTTACCCGCAGTTTTCCTTCGCCATTACTGAGGCCTACAGGACTACCTTTTCTCCCAGTGTTTGCTCACTGCCTTTGCTAGAGCCCACGTTTCTGCTGCAAATGACTCCTGGCTACTTTTGAACTGCTCCATGGCCAACTTCTGAGGAAAAGCCTGCTCAAGGAAGCCTCTACGTCCATTTTATACGAGTTCTCAGGCAGAACTTAGAGCAATACCTGCACAACATCAGCGGGTTTGTCGATCTGCTCCTTGAAGACCATCATGGTAGGAGTATAAACGTTGATGTTGTACTGACTGGACAACTCTTCGGTGCCTCTGAGTCCAACATACACGTAACCAAAGGACAAGTAATCTCTGTATGCAAAGGCCGTCAGCTGGACAGAAAGAAAGCAGCAGCAGCGCGTGTTTACGTTGCAGATCGAACATCGTTTCCCCCTGCAAGCGCCTGCTCCCACTGTTTAAATGTCACTGCGCCTGCACTGTGGAAGATAAAATCTATTCCTTTGCCTTGAATTACGCAGTTTGCATGTTCTTAGTCATCAAACAGAAGGCCTCAAGGGATTCACACCTTTATTCTACAACCTCCTATTCTACAGCCTAGCAGGGGTTTCTTTGGAAACCTGCTTTCCACCAACTCCAGTGAGATCTGCTGCAAAACTCTCCTGTTAACAATAAAGGCTAATACATCCCTCTCCTGGCACTAATTCCAAAACCAACCTCTATTTCCAGCAATATTAGGGTCCTTTTTTATTAGCGAGTCAAAAAGCCAGAGAGAGAAATCAGGTTACCTTGTATAATAATGGCACAAGTGGCATATGATCAAACAGAAGGACATGGGGCTTGTTTTCTTTCTTCCAGTTAGACAGAAAGTGGATGTAGTTTTTATCTGTAACCTTTAAACAGAATCAGAGCATTAGCTTCAGCCTCAGAGCAGTTAATACATACATTACTATGTAACTAGGTGTCTGAATCATAACTGAGTTTCAGCAAGCTCTCCAGGTGTCACAGAAAGCTTTCCATGGATTTTTCTTTTAAGAGGTCACAAGAACCTCAGGAGATTTATGGAAAGAAAATCAGTCTCAACCTGCATGCACTCTACTAATTAGTCCATCTTCTTTCCATGCTGTTTTAAGTCAATGTCAATGCCCCATTCCTTCTCAACACTCGTTCACTGGGCTGTGCAAGCTCTGCAGTGGGAAAACAAGGGTTAATAGGAACCTTTGGGCTCAATCAAGCCTGCTAGTTTGGGGTGGAGTTTTTTTTTATTATTTTTTTAAGAGTTTTGGCTGCTAGAGGTTAAAAAGAGTCCTGGGTTGCACTGGCAGACCCTCCCTTTTGGGGTCAGAAGTGGAATACCAGGAGAAATGAGACGTAAGGTGGCAGCTTTAGACACTTTGGGGAATTGGAGCCATTGCTGAAGACCCACAGGGAAAAGCAAAGTGAGGTGAATACTGCTCCTGGGAGAGGACAGGCAGGTGGGAGCGCTCTGGGAACGGATCCTGCTATCTCATTCCACGTGGGATGCAGGGGGGTCCTACAGGCTTCTACCAAAAATAGCCAAGCAAAGCTGAGCCGCAGGATTAGAACAGCTGGAGAGCCTAGAATATTCGTAAACGCAATAAGTATCAAAATCATCACACAATGCTCTTAAAGCGTGTACCTTTTCCACGAGATTCCCTGGCAGCAGATTCTCCACAAACTGCCGCAGGTTTTCGCGAACGACAGCGTTGTGGAAGAACGTTATTTTGCCGTTGATCAGCCCCAGAATTGTCGGCGTGCTGTGTGCGCCGAGGTGATGGGCGAGGCGTCTCTCGTAGCCAGCATGAACGACTCCAATTCCCACTCCTGCAAACGGAAAGTGAGCGCACGTTAAAGGTCACAGACGATCCAAACCAGCTTTGAGCGAGAAGGTACATTCCCTTGGCGGCACCCTGCTTGGCAGCTATTCACGCTACAGTCCCTCTTAACTCTGTATTTCCTTCCTTTTACAATCCCTTGAAAATTGCACTTAAAAATCCTAGATTTCAAAACCTGAAGGGAGAACAAGCTGTTCTCTTCCCTTCTGCCTGTGGATATTTCATGTGGTTGGTTAAAATGCCAAGGCTGAAAGCCCTAGAAAGCAGGGACTAGAATGCCCCTCTCCTGCTGCTGCACCGCTGACTCCATGTGTGGTGTGGAAGCTAAAATCTGCAAGAAAGCAGAGAGCTGCACTCTGCCGAGGGGAGAAAAGACACAAAAAGCTTCCTTGAAATCCATACGTTTCCAGTACAGTACCTGGGTCTTAAAACTTCCCTTGCAGCCTTGATTTAGATTACACATTCTGCAGGGATCTTTACTTATCCAAGCCATCCAATTTCAGGGTAAACAACAAAACAGCAGGCATATGGCCAGCCAAAATGGGTAGCAATGTGCTTGGCCCTTAACACTAAGCCACTAACTGTACAGGCAGGAGAAGAGAAAACCCTATTTTCTTCCTCATTTCTAACATCCAGCCTCATCAGTTAGGTAGATGCTAACATGTGAAAGCATTAGGATCACAGATAAATCCCAGAGGATTTTGACTGGCTAAACTCAGTGCTGCCAAGCTGAGAGCAATTGCTGCAGCTGACAACAGACACCTCTGGCACAGTCTCATTCTATAAAGAAATGCAGAATTATCTTAATTCTGCATTTCTTGTCTTCTAATCTCAAAAAGATAACTCTTACCCAGCACCTCCAATTCCTGAGCAACTTCTTTCCACACAGGCTCAATGTGGATGCAGCTGAAACACCAGTCTGAGGTGATCTTGATGAGGTAAGGTTTCTTGAAACTATCTGGCACAATTTCATTGATGTAGTGTGAGTAATGCAGCAAATACTTCTCATCGGAGGTGTCGCGCCTCTCCGAATTAAAGGGGAAATGGAAGAAGGACTCGTCAAAATAGAAGCCTTCGTGGAAGTGATGGAACTGGCGATGCTGAGAGTAGCCCTGGCCCTCGCCGGCGTGTCCGTAGCGATCAAAGTTTGCCCTCTTTTCCTCATTGGAGAGGATCTGTGAAGCAGTAAACATGGTTGAAGGTGCAAAATCTGGATCATGGTAAGAGGAAACTGAAATGACACCAATCCCTTATGACATAAGGGCTGGATAGAAGGGGAAAGAAGTGCTGTTTTTTCCAGAATACTGTCCTTCTGATCTGCAGACAAAGTGAACATCGTGTCACCTCAGGCTTACAGTGCTAAATAAGTGAAAGAAAAGGAGCCTTCCATTCAAGAACTCTAAAATACTCTTCCTAGAGCCCAAATTTCACATTTCTGGACAGTAGTGCTTTTTTAGTGGTAGTCCTGGAGTGATTTTCTGGTCTACTTGAACATTTGAGGGCTTTTATAACATCAGAAATTATAAAAGTGCTATTGAACAGTAAGCGGTGTGATACAGACAGCACGTTGGGATAAGGGATGTGCTTTATGTTCGGGCTCTCAACTTGCTTGTCTAGGAAGCATCAGGTCAGGTGCCACAAAGTGGATCAGCTGATTTACAGAGCATTTTGTACCTGCTGTGCAAGTAACTACTTATGGAAAGAATACCTAGAAAAAGCAACTAAAGCTCAGAAGGGATTAAAGTTTCTTATATCATCCCCGGGATATACATATATAATTGAAAAGACGGCCCTCCAGCTTTGCAGCAAATATCCTCCCAATTTCGGTATGAGGCTTTTCAACAAAACGATTAGACCCGTCCACTCGCTCTACAAAACATTTCCAATAGTGATTCTGAAGCTCAGAAACGGGCAGAGGCTGCACTGGCAGCAACTGGAGGGTCTCCATCAAGGAGGGAGACAAAAAATTCCTTCTCTTCTCCATCTGCCCTCAGAGCTGAGCACTTTTCCACGTAGGCGCAAACAGATAAAGAACGAAACCACATTAAAGGAAATGTCATTTAAGTTTGATGTTAAGAACAGTGCAAGTTTGGCAAGAAGAGCTTGTTACCTCGTAGGCTTTGGTAATCTGGATGAATTTATCTTCCGCTCCCGGGTCCTTGTTTTTGTCGGGGTGCCTGAAACACAGAAGTAGAGGAGAGGGTTTTAATCGGAATACTCGACTTCAGGAAGGAAACTCCTGCAGGCAGGTGCAGCCAGTCCCTGTGCACGGCACCAGCCGGGACAAAACGGTTGAATCCCGTCATGGAACAACGTGGTCCTTCCCAGGTGCATCCTTAGGGACATGGGGGTGACGTGGCCAGTCGGCTCTTCCCACATGGCCTCTCCCGACGTAGCACCTGGTATCGCCTTGGTTGATGGCAAAAAGGGGACAAAAAGCTGCAGACGAGGAAGGTTTGTAGTCGTAGCGCGTTGGGTCGGTGCTTGGTTTATGCAAGGGCACTGGGTGCAACACGGCGGTGGGAAGGGGCGCCACAGCATTTCCTTTAAAGCAGGTGGTTAAAATCCTGGCACAAGCGGGATGGAAGCGGCTGCTGAGGGGTCCATAATCAGTATCCCGGCGTAGGTTAAATGCTATTATAAATACCCAGGCTAAGGATGGATGCACAGAGATACCTTGGGTACGTGCAAATACATGGATATAGGCCAATACACTGGGATACACAGACACAGATAAGAACAGCACATAAATGTGTCTACATGCACGTGTCTACTACACGCGCGTGTCTACATGCACTTGTCTACTACATACGTGTCTACATGCATGTCTACATGTGCCTGTCTACATGCGCATGTCTATTACATACATGTGTCTACATGAACGTGTCTACTACATGCACGTGTCTACATGCGCCTGTCCACTACATACGCATGTCTACATGAGCGTGTCTACTACATGCACCTGTCTACATGCGTGTCTACTACATACGTGTGTCTACATGAGCGTGTCTACTACACGCGTGTGTCTACATGCACGTGTCTACTACATGTACCTACTACATGCGTGCATCTGCGTAGGCGTGTCTATTATATACATGTGTCTACACGCACCTGTCTACTACATGCGCACGCCTATATGCACGTGTCTACTAAATGCGCATGTCTACATACGCTTGTCCACTATATGCACCTGTCTACATGAGCGTGTCTACATACGCATGTCTACATATGCCTGTATATTACATACACTTCTCTATATGTGCCTGTCCACTACATATGTGTTTCTACATGAATGTCTACTACATGCGGGTCTACATACAGCTGTCTACATGCGTGTGTCTATTACATACATCTGTCTATTACATACACCTGTCTACACGCGTGTCTCCACGTGCCTGTCCACCGCACGCGCGTGTCTCCTCCCGCCCGTCCACTCCACGCGCCCGTCCCCACGCGCGCCGCGGCCCGGCAGGCCCGGCGGCCGCCCGTACCACTCGCGCGCCAGCCGCTTGTAGGCCTTCTTGACGTCGGCCGCGCTGCAGCCGCGGCGCACGCCCAGCACCGCGTACGGGTCCGGCTGCGCCGCGGCGCCCAGGCCGCCCAGCAGCACCAACACCAGCACCAGCAGCACCA
>VWPW01007060.1:0-10903 GCA_013389825.1 Crypturellus undulatus | reverse complement strand
ATTGCAATGGAAAAGGGGCAAGATCCGGGGGGAATTGTGGTGGAAAGGGGGCAAGATCCGGGGGGAATTGCGGTGGAAAGGGGCAAGCTGCCGTTGCAGACAGGCTCCGTCCCACACGGCGCCAGCGCCGGCACCCCGGTGCCGCGGGCTCCGCCGCGTTATTTATCGCTAGGGAAGGAGGTAAAAGGCTGCATTAAGAGCCAGGCGCTTGGCACGGGGCAGGGATCCCATTTATATCATGGGATTGCGAGCGCTCCAACCGGGGACAAGTGCGAGGGCCTTATTACGTCCGCGGGGACCAGGGAGCGACACTTTTATTGGATGGAATTTATTTGTCTGCGGGATTTATTCGCTTTCCCTCGAGAAGCAGAGCAATGAGCTCGGTTTGGAAACAGGGCGACGCGCGCGGTGCCATCGAGCTGCTTCCTGACCCCCTGCAGCACCACGAGGGTTACCGAGAAGGTCCTTTTCGGTCCTGAATTTTGCTTAAAATTGTATAAAATTCCTATTTTTACCCAAGGAAGGCCTTGCGGGAGGATGATGTTTAGCACAGACTTGTGCATCCAAATGGCCAAAGAGGTCCAGGTCCCCTTCCCGGCACCGGCAGAAAGGTTGGATGTTTCTATCAGTCCCCTGTGTGTGTTAATGTTGCATCCTAGCAAACCTCGGGGAAAGGAGTCCCCATTTTAGCCATTTGGGTAAGAAAAAGTAAGAAAAGGGACAACGGTTTGAATAATTTCGCCCTGGAAGGTGCAGGGCCGTTTGCATGACGGGAGAGGTGCAGTTTGGAGCCGGCTGCTGAACTCCACTCTCTGGTGAGGAGTCTGTGTATAAGACATTTCTTAATTAATTTTATTGTCCTAAATTCCTCCCAACCGCATCCTTTGTTGCTAGGGAAAAGTCCTGAAACAGAACTAAGATTTATGTGGCTGTTTTGGCTGCATCTTTGGAACCAACTACCTCTTTTCCCCTTTATTAGGGAAGATTTTTAAATGCTAAAGGTAGCGATCTCGGCTTTCCAGATTGTGCCACTTGGGCAGATCTTTTTTCTTTGCTTTTTCAAGGAAAGAAGAGGATTGCTTTTATTCTACTGAATGTTGTAAGTGGTTTTAGATGGAGGGGTCTGGGCCTTGGTTTTGGAGCTGTTTGAAGCAGGATGGGGCATGGCTGGAAGGGGAGCTGCATCCGCAGGGACCACGGTCATTTTTCCCTGGATTTTGTGAGAGTTGAGGCCTCTAAAGGAGTCGAGTGGCTGTTTTAGGAGCCAGGTTTAAGGGGTGGGTAAATGGATGTTGCATCTTTGCTCTATCCATGCAAGACCCGTCAGGAATTGCAATGTCAACGTGGCCAAGCTGGTGGTTCTTACCACTTAAAGCAACCTGGGAGAACCCATTGAAAGGGATTTCCTTAAGGATAGCAGCTCTTTTTCACCGCCCTCCCCTGGAGCAACGAGTTGATTTTTATTATTATTTTTTACTATTATTTGGAAGGATTTAGGCTATGGGGAGCACGCGGTCCCCAGCCTGGCCGCCCCTTCCAACCTCATGCCAACGTCTGAGCATCGTCGTCGCCAGGTCCCGTGCGCAGGGCTGGATCCTCCACCAAGGACCCCACCGTGAAACCCCGGCTCTTTTCCATCTGAAACCCCTTGGGAACAAGTTTGGGGTTTTCTATTTTAATATGAAAGTTGGAATTTATGTTATTTTCCTTCCGAAAAGCGGCGCGTCAGCTCCGCAGGGTCAGTCTGGCGCTGCCGACGCTCCCGGAGGCTCTGGAAAACGGCAGCGTCAGCAGCAGCAGGGCTGATCGGAGGGTCCGTCCAGGGACCAGAGCCTTCCGCAAGCTCCATCCTGGCCGGATCCGTGTTGGAGCCACTGGATAGAGAAACGGGAAGAATTTATCCAATCCCTGGGCAGGGAGAGCTCGCGGCGGATGGACTTGCTCCGACTGAATGCCAGCTTGTCTTCTTTTATAATACCGGTATTTTTTCCTTCTCCTCTGACCATCCTCTGCTCTGGAGATTCAGCCTCAGCTGTTTTTGGCAGCCCAAGATCTATATTTTTAGGAGTTAAATTCCAATTGAATCTAAATGCTCTGCTGGCCCCGCAGCTCTATCTGCTGGCAGCGCTCCCGGCCGCAGCGCGGGGCTCCGGCTCCCGACGGGAAAGAGGGACCTTTCCATCCCTGGAAATCCATGTCTCCGCTCCAGCCGCAGTCCTGCATCCCGCTGCTGCGTCCGCCGGCGCTCCCGCATGCCAAAATAGTCCCTGTGTTTGGACATCACCAGGAACAGAGCTGCCTTCTGCCTGCAAAGCAGGTTTATTTAATGCTGTTGCGTTGCCCGAATGCTGTTCGATTTGCAGATTGTTCTAAGAACTAATCCTGACGGCTGCGTTATCAGCTAGACCGTGGCAGGGGCTCCTTGCTGGGAAGGATCTGGTGGCGTTTGGTTAGAAAAGCCCAATTTGTTGAAAATTCTCTTAAATTCTTACCACGATATTTTTCTATCAGGGCTTGCAGATCCAGGTGGAATTTGGTGGGGCAGAAATGCGACCTCAGGCCACGTTACGGCCTCACGATGGGGATCCCAGCGTGGGATACGGGAAACCCATCCCGGCTTTGACTCCGTCCCTTGGATCCATGCTGTGCCGAGGCTACTCTCCGTGCTGGATGCTGCTTCCCTTTGCTTCCGTTGTCTTCTTGCATGGAAAGAAAATCCCTCCGGGGAATTCGGGAGAGCATGACCTGCCCCCGGCACCTCCAGGACAGGCAGCAATCCATGGGACAGGATTCCCGCTTCCTGACGTCAGATTTACCGTGTTCCAAAGGGGGATGCCCATTGGGAACAGGCAAATCCATCAGCGTGTTCATGTACCAAAGTGGCACCTCTGCCTTGCAGGAGAAAATATTAAATGAACCCCAAAGTAACGTATATTAAAAGAAAATGTAAAATGGCAGAGGTTATATGAACTAAGCAGAGGTATTTTCTAGCTGTCTAGTCTAACGATTGGTATCATTTTTCTCTAGGATTACAGGGGCTTTCACCTCATAAATTTGTGCCTGGTTTAGGTCGTTAATCTTTCTTTACATGTTGCCTTGCAATTTTAGAGCTTTGCCACCATCTGGGATCACATTTTAAATGGAGTTTCCACTCAGTACGTTCCTTTTCATGAAATTATTTATATATAGAGAAATATATAATAAATATCTCGGGCCTGGGGATTGGTTTTAAACCTTCTCGGTGCTTTCGCAAGGGCTTACCTCGTGTGGAAAAACTTGTCTTCTCTAATAGAGAGCCATAACGGTGCCCAATTAAAGGATCACGTTTGCAATATGCTCTTAAATGGCAATTTAAAATATTGGTGCGTGAGGAAGGCGAGTGCTGCCCTGGATAAGGGGACAGGGTGGGAATGCAGCTTGAGACTGCTGGTGGCCATCGGCATGGGCGTTTTGGGGAGAAATGGGCAGGAATCTCGAGGATGGGAGGTGGGAAGGAGCCGCCTCTTGTGCAGGGTGACGTGGAGGGGTCCTTGGATCCCTCCACACGGATGCTTAATGGATGCTCCACACGGATGCTCCGTGGATGCTCCATGCGAGTGGAGGAACCTTCTCCATCCCCGCTTGGATGGAGAGGTTTGTAGAGTGGATCTGATGGCTATTTGGTTGGAAAGGAGNGGTGGGAAGGAGCTGCCTCTTGTGTGTGGTGACGTGGAGGGGTCCTTGGATCCCTCCACACGGATGTTCCATGGATGCTCCATGAGAGCGGAGGAGCCTTCTCCATCCCCGCTCGGATGGAGAGGTTTGTCGAGCAGATCCAAGGGCTATTTGGTGGGAAAGGAGGCAGGGATGCACTTATGGAGTTGGGATTAGCGCCCCAAACACCCTCATCCTCTTGGAGGCTCCTCGTTTGGGATGTCCCCTGGTTCTGTCCTCCCCAGGACACTGTCCTCGGTGGCAGCTTCCAGGCGCGAGCTCTTTGCCTCCTCTTTGGGGCTTCTCCATGAGAGCCGATGTCCCTTGGCTCTGGTTGTCACCAAGACATCTCCCGAGCCGGATGGGATCCGTCCTGGTGCTGCCGAGAGCCCTTCCATGGGGAGAGCAAGGAGGAATCCACAGTCGGTAGCCCCGGAGTCTTCCGACCCCACCAGAGCCGGGATGTCTGTTCCAAGCCCCGCTAATTATTTTGAAGGAATTTTGAACAAATAAATAGCCTGAGCAGTTCTGCCGTTCCTTGTGTAATTTTAGCTCCGGACTCCTCCAAGAATGTACAGAATAAATAGGTGAATCTGTAACGCGTCCACAATTAACTCTATATCCAGCCGGCAGCTCCAAGGCATGCTATGTAGGCACAGAGTCAATAAACAGGTACGCTGCGGGCCGCGGAAATGTGGTCTTTATTACTGGAGGAGGCGAGCTCTGACCAAGGGTGCAGGCTGGAAAAGCAAACAGTGCAGCTACACATCCAAAACGGCGTTTTGGAATTCCAAAACTGCCGTTTCAATGTACCCAGGTGAAGTATACGGCTACGAGGCGACTTTGCCCCTCGCTTTTGCAGGGGGAAATCGCGGCTGAGTTGTCACGAGCAAGGCTGGAGCATTGCCGAATGTCACACGGATGGCAGGAAGGTCCCCGTTGCACCGGGGACTTTGCAAGCGCAGCCTTGGGAATGCCAGGAGAATCCCTCGGGATGTTCCCTAACGCGGAGGGAGGCATAAAATTGCACGGAGAATGTTCCCCCAAACCCCTCTCCCTCGTGCAGCCGGCGCTCGGCGAGAAACCCAATGCCCAGACGTGAATCATTGCTGCGATTTTTCATGCTTTTAACTTTTCAGTGCGGAGGCTTCGCTCGGCCGGGAGGAGGAGGGACCTGCTGCAGCTTTGAAAACCCTTAGACACGGCGAAGGCCGGGGAAAGGAGTTAAAAATGAAACAGCAGATTTATATATATAAAAAGTAAAAATATATGTTCTACATCTGAAGTTTATTTAGGTCCTTTGGGAGAGTGGCGCGGCACTACGTCTCTACTAAATTGCCAACATTTTATGGTCGTGCTGGCTCCGAGTCAAACACACATCTCCCTGGCTTGGGCTGCTGTCTTGAAGCAGGCAGATTCCAGTGTGTTTTTCTATGAACTGAATATTACTATTGAGCAGACAAGGGAAGCTCTGCCCGGCAAGAAATATAGGTGACTTCTTTTTGATAGATCTATCGAGACTTAATTGTTTTGATGTTGCCTTGCTGAGGAGGTGACCACCTAGATAGAGCTCTGTGCATTTTAAGACATATGCAACTTTTTAATTTTTTTTCAGTTGAAACTACATTAATAGCGGGAAGGTTTCAAAGGGGCTATTTTTAACTGAATTAGCTTGTATACAAAAGGCTGTTAGGAGCATGCACGCTGCAACGTGTGTGCATGCATGGAAATGCATGCGTGAATGTTAATGTTGGTATGCAACTGCAGGGGGTTTACGTGGGATAACTGCTCAGCTTCCTATCAGAATCATAGCCTACCTCTCTCTATATATATATATAAAATATATAAATATATATACATATATATATAGTCAACTCCTGTCCTTTGCTGCTGTCCTGCCCCAGACGCCGGAGCTCGGGTTTTGCAAACGGGATTTGATGTTGCACAAGGAAGGTCAAGATCTGAAGGGCAGCAACCTGGTCAAGAAGCAGCCTCTGGATCCCATTGATCCAATAACCCTCTGCAATGGAGAAACTCTTATTTTATTTGATCCGAAGCACGGGAGAGCTCGGTGCTTTCCTTTGAAGCAGAGCTGGCACCGCGGTGCGTCAGGACGCTGCTCGTCGGGACGTTGCAGCCACATGCAGGAGAGCATTTAATAATAATTCTCAGCATGGTTTTCCATTTGCCTTGACAAGGCACTGCTGCTCCTCACACCTTCCTCTGTGCCAAGGACGGCCTCTCCTCTGGCTGCTGGAGCCTCCGGGTGCCCTCACACTGTTAATAAAGTGTCTGTGAGGCTGAGCTAATCCCATTTATTTTGATTGAATACTTGGTTGTTCCCATCATTTATTCCTGGGGGGTGTTGTTCGGTTTCCTACTGCATTTTCTGAGATGTTTCCCATGGTTATCTGCACTCTGGTTGGGCACTGTAGGTCAGGAGGTGCTTATCCAGGTAAAAATGAATTGCAACATCCTGAGTTTCCAAGATTTTGTCCTTGCGTTGCTTTTCATGGAGCCAAAAGTTGGGAGCTGCCCAATGGAGACCCCCAAGGACAAAAACCACCTGTATGGGCATGGGGAAGGAAAGGTAGAATCCACATGGCAAAGGACAAAATGACCTTGAGGTGCCTCCCGACTCCTCATCCAAGAGGACAGAGTCTTCCCTGCGCTCCAACTTTGTTCCCAAAGCCCCACGTGCCGAAGGGACAACCCCGTGCGTTCCCAAGGACAAGGCAGGGTTTGTTTCCATGCACAGGCAGGAGAGCAGGAGGTTTTCCAAGCCCGGGATGGGGTATCTAAGACGGGATTAAGGACTTCTTCGGAGTTGATGTAGCATGGACCATGCCCATATGGAAAAAGGGCTGGAGAGGAGAGAGCGGGGGCATTTACAGCCCCGGAGAAGAGCCCTTGCTCCGCTGTATAATGGCCTTCTGTTGGCTTTTAGTAGCATATAGTTTAGTAAATTAGGAGAATTCAGGTACTTAGCGCTTTAATGGTTCTCACTAAGAACATAATTAAACCATCGACCCCGTAGGGAGAAAACCAGTTTATTGTGCGTATTTTTAGACTCCGTTCCCAGTCCTCGTAAAACCTGCTCGATAGAAGCCAGGGACCGCGCTCGGCCGGCCGCGACGGCTCCGTCCAGCAGCGCGGGCAGCCCCTGCCCAATCCCGCCCCCGAGTCGCACGTTACAAATCTGCCTCGTGAATTATGGAATTAATTTTCCCCAATCTCGTTTCCAAGCACATTTGCGGGGCGGTTTCTCCCCGCCTGCTGGAGGTGTGAGGGAGGCAGGAGGTTTATTATATTGCACCAGAGTTGATGCAGAAAGCCAGATTTTGCTGTTCTTTTATTAATTTTCCTCTTATCGAGCTTTTTTTATCGCTGTCTGTCAGGGCAAGCGCCTGCGTTATCCTTTTTTGCCCCATTTCCCCTTCAGCAGAAGAGTTGGGTCCTGCTAGCAAAGCTGCATGTGAGGCCTTAGTTAGTCATTCTAAGGTAAATTGCTGCCTCCTTTTTTTTCAAACTGCACCATTTCTACGTGTTATCATCATTAAGGTATCAGAATTTGTTGCTGTTCGCTTTGTAAAATATTGCACTAGGTGGAAGGTTTCCCAGCGTCAAAAAAAATCAGGCCGATAGAAGAAAAATATTGTCCCAAGGCCAGCATGCAAATATCTTAAACCAATATAGCATGTTTAGAGGAATTATACTTTCCTCTCCTGAATTATGATTTGGAAAGCAACTCCACCACCACGTTTATTTCAAGTTTAAACATTCGGGAAGGGGATCTGCTCGGCTCGCACGCCTGGTTTCCATTCGTGGCTCCGCACGACCCAATGCCTGGCCCTGGGCAAGGCTTTGTCTCGAGCAACATTTTGGTACTACCTAGTGGTGGGTTTCCTTGCAACTGGATGGGGTTTTTGGGGTTATAATGGAAAACGAAAGAGAAAGTTAAAATTTGCATTTTTTAAAAGATGCTTCGGTTTAAAGCTGCCTGTTTTTCGTGGAAAAAGAAGTCGAAGGGGCTGCGCTCCGGGTGACACCTCTTCTCCTTCCCCTTGCAGACGCAGCCGGTGCCCAACCCCGTGTCCTACTTCATGCACCGCTCCCCGTGGTGGTTCCACCGCTTCGAGACGCTCTTCAACCACTTCATCGAGCTCGTCGTGCCCTTCTTCGTCTTCCTCGGGCGCCGCATGTGCATCCTCCACGGCGTCCTGCAGATCCTCTTCCAGGTGAGGAAAGCGCTCCCAGCTTTGCTTTTTCGGGATCACTCTTTCCCCTGGAAATCATAGGGGTTCNGCTCCGCACGACCCAATGCCTGGCCCTGGGCAAGGCTTTGTCTCGAGCAACATTTTGGTACTACCTAGTGGTGGGTTTCCTTGCAACTGGATGGGGTTTTTGGGGTTATAATGGAAAACGAAAGAGAAAGTTAAAATTTGCATTTTTTAAAAGATGCTTCGGTTTAAAGCTGCCTGTTTTTCGTGGAAAAAGAAGTCGAAGGGGCTGCGCTCCGGGTGACACCTCTTCTCCTTCCCCTTGCAGACGCAGCCGGTGCCCAACCCCGTGTCCTACTTCATGCACCGCTCCCCGTGGTGGTTCCACCGCTTCGAGACGCTCTTCAACCACTTCATCGAGCTCGTTGTGCCCTTCTTCGTCTTCCTCGGGCGACGCATGTGCATCCTCCACGGCGTCCTGCAGATCCTCTTCCAGGTGAGGAAAGCACTCCCGGCTTTGCTTTTTTGGGATCACACTTTTGCCCAGGAAATCATAGGGATTCGGAGGGCAAAAGGCCTCTNCCGTGTCCTACTTCATGCACCGCTCCCCGTGGTGGTTCCACCGCTTCGAGACGCTCTTCAACCACTTCATCGAGCTCGTCGTGCCCTTCTTCGTCTTCCTCGGGCGCCGCATGTGCATCCTCCACGGCGTCCTGCAGATCCTCTTCCAGGTGAGGAAAGCGCTCCCAGCTTTGCTTTTTCGGGATCACTCTTTCCCCTGGAAATCATAGGGGTTCGGAGGACATAAGGCCTCTCCCGTGGTGCAGGTGGGTGCTGAGATTTGCCTCGGGGACCAGGGCTAAGAGGCCAATTCTGAGGTGACCCCAACTCGGACTGAAGGTTGGGGGGAGCCTGCAGGAATATTTACAAGTTCTGCACAAGTATTTCTTTTCCAGACAGCATCTTTCACTGTTTGGAGAGAATTAGATATTTAATATTTTCTCTGAATTCGTTCTGATTTTCATGAGCACCAGGTTTGCAAAGGTTCATAGTGAAAATCCTTTATTCACGAAGCAATAGCATTCCTATTCTAGTTGTTTTTTTCTTTGCATTAAATAAGTGAGTTTGCGCAAAAAGCAGAGAGAAGGAGACCCTGAGCGCATCCTTCCCTGTTCCCATCATTGTCCCCCTGCCCCAGAAGTGCAGCCCCCAACTCGGGCTTCCTGCAGCATTGCTGCAGCAGCGTGAAATCTAGTGGAGCCGTTAGTGCTTCCTGTAAATACGTGCCATGATTAAACCGGAGAACAGCTTATAAACTGTATTGGTAAACCACAAAAATGCTGATCAGATTTTAAAGGGCTGACATAAAAAGCCGCGGGATTTGTGCGTTCGCTGCTGCCCTCCCGGAGTCTGAAACGTCCTGCTGTGTCCCCAGGACCTGGGACCTCGGCTCCTTTGGTGACATTGAGCTTCTTGGTTGAGCTGGAGGTCCCTGCTCAGGAGCAGAGCGAGGGCATCGAGGAGGTCTCAGCTCGTGGCTCCATCTAGGATTAATAGGACAGCTCTGCTCCAGCTGGGATTAAGAGGACAGCTCTGCTCCTTGTGGCCATGCAGGAGCAGGAGGTTCAGAGAACCCGCTCTTCCGTGGGCAAGGAAAATATCTCTGTGCAAGGGGACAGATGCCAGGCATTCCGAGTGGAAATAGCAAGGATGTGGACGGTTTTTCTTGGGTTTTAGAGCAAATAAACCAAGAAAGGACCATGGTGTAGGGCCTTGGAAAATGCAGCAGTGCTGCCCCATTCCCATTCCAGGGCTGGAGAACTTCAGAGGCTGCAGCGGAGCCAGGGTGATCCGAGCAAGAAACTACATACAATAAAGGCCCATAGTGACATATTGTAAATGCATGCATCTAACCACCCTTTAATTGGTGCTTTATTGATAGTTTGCAATTACTGACTTATTTCTATCATGAGGGGAGTCTGCAAAGGGAGAAAGGGTCCCAGTGTAACGTGCAGCTCTGGTGCATTTATAGCATTTCAACAAAAACCTGTTTATTTAATATTTACTGCCCTTTTCTTCATTCAGAATGACTTTTATTGACAATACCTCTGCTCTGCAAAGGAAGCAATAAAGTTTAATGTTGATATACCACTTAATTCTGCTTTTCAAGATTTGAATTGACATTACATGCAAGTTTTATTGGACATTTTATAATTGTTATTGGAGTCATGGTGGCTAGCTTGAGTAAGTGTATTTTTCCAGATTCCAACTGGCCTGGAGAATATTGCTTTGTCAGGAGCCCAAAAACAGTCGTGCTGAAAAGAAACGGTGTTATTTTCAAGTGTGAATTTACTCTTCTTGCCTCTTTCACGTGAGGGTTTGTGCCGCGATGCTCTTTGTCTCTCCCAGCTTGTTTCCCGGTGATATTGCAGCAATGGGAGAGTGCAGCAAATCCCTAAATGGGCACAGGAGCCCTGGGATGGCCCCACGGTGCATCNGTTCCCACTCTGCTGGGCATGGAGGTCCTGCAATTCCTCTTGGATCCCTTCTCCCACCATTGAGACCTTGCACTGGGCAAATCCAACCTCTCAATTGCTGCTTGAAACCGCAGGCTCCCGAGAAAAGATGTTTGCAGTGGGAAGACACGGCCGTGAAGGGGAAGCTTTGGGACAGGGCTCTTCCTTGGCCACAAGAGCCTTTTGGAGCCGCGCGGCACACGGAGATCTCTTGCGAAGGCTCCCGGTGTGGTCTACACAGGTCAACATCAGCCCAGGAGGCTCTTTCCTTCCTTCAGTGCCTGTTGGGATTCAAATCCATGGGGTTTCCGAGACCATGAGGAGCGCATTGACCCATCGCACGTGCAAGGGACCTTCCGCAGGGATCGCGGTTGGCACAAAAGTCTCCCCGTTGGCCTCGGTGCATCTCCCTGTGCAGGGGGCGAAATTGTAGGGGAAGGGCAGCCAGCTAGAGAGCATCTCCAAGGTAAATAT
>VWPW01007056.1:0-16576 GCA_013389825.1 Crypturellus undulatus | reverse complement strand
CTAAAGCTCGGAGCGGGGCTAAAACTCGGGGCCGGGGCGGGTGGTGGTGCTGGGGGTTGCTGGGTGGCTGCGGCCCGAGCGTTCCGTCCTGTCCCGCCCCACCCAGGCCCAGGTAAGCAGCAGCGGCAGCGGCCGCGGAGGCTGGGAGGACACGGGGGGCTCTGCCGCCTGCCGGGGCTGCCGGAGCGGCCAGGCTCGGGGCTGTGAGGCGGCCGCTGCCGGCGCTGGGGAATAAAGGACGAAGGGCCAGAGCACAGTGCTTGTCCGCCCCGGCCCCCTTTGTTGATGGTCGGTCCAACTCCTGGGCTCTGTTTGCTATGGATGGACTGACGATGAACTGTTTATTTCATGTGGATGCAACATTAAAATGATGTCGATAGACAGTGACTGTTATACGACCTGGTCATGGGGGAATATTGAGAATGCAGCAGTGGACTGGGAGAGAGCAAACCCTGGCAGACTCTGTCTTGGCAGTGCAGGGATTATCAGGGAGCTGCGGGAGAGGCTGGACACAGATCCCATCAAGGCTCTGCTGGAGATCCCCATCAACACTGCAAAGGTAACTGGGACCCACAAGTGGGGTAGGAGTGGGGGACCACGGTGCTGGGTCCTGCCTTCCTCCTTTAGGGATCCTCAAATCCTGAGCATCCTTTACTCCTCCTGCTTGTGGAGCAGAGCCCTCTGGGCGCTTTGTGCTGCAGGCGCTGCCCCCCCGGGCTGCTCTCGCCAAGGGCTGGTGCTCGGCAGCCTCCTGCAGAAGCACCCGCCCATGGCCAAGTCCGTGTACTCGCCCTTCCCACTGCAGTCGGAGCAAACCCTGGATGCGCCAGTGTGGGGGTCACTGTAGGAAGCAGCTGGACCCAAGACTGCAGCCTCCCTGCCCCACTGCTAACGCAGGGAACAGCAATGGGGCACTCTGCGGAGCTGCCCTGCTCCCCAGGGAGGTGTCTGGCTGCCTGGGATAGCGTCACCAAGTGACAAAGGCTGGAGGGAAGGAGCAGGGCACATGGCCTGCCCTGCCAGGCTCCAGCAGCAGAGTTTGGGGCAATGAGGAGCTCAGTCATGAGCAGAGAGGTGAGGCCGGGCACTCATGGGCATCACTCAAAGCAGGAGACAGCCTTTTTCTCAGATGTGTATGAAAATGCCAGCAGTTTTCATAGGCTTTTCCTCATTTTTTTTCTTCTTTTGAAATTTATTAAAAGCTTCGTGGAGGGGATGGCCCTCCGCGATGGCTCTGGTACCTCCTTCCTCTTCTGCAGCCTGCAACACTGCCTGGCCGGGAGACAAATTCTCAAAGAAACAGTAAGGAGCTGTGTTTAAAGAGCTGCTTTTTGACGCGCCTTGAGAAAGTCCGTTTTCAAAAGAGCTTAAAAACAGCAATTCTTCATCGTCCTGTTCTCTACTGGAGTCATTGCTGCTTATTCTGATTCCACTAAAATTTGTCTTTTCTAGGCAATGTCAGATCCCAGAGCCTATATTTCACGGAGCAGCTGGGGCAACGCAGACAGCAAGGTTAATTTTTGGCTAACCACATACTGAGCACAGAGCGTCTGCCTTCAGGGTGAACCCGTTGGCTCCACACATGCTGCTCCCTCACTGAAACGCCGATAATTCTGAAACAAAGAGAGCATCAAAGGGGCGTCATGGAGGTGCTGAGCAGTTATTTCGGGTTGTTTTCAGTGCTGGAAGGCAGAGAGGCCTCAAGAGCAGGAATTCACTACCAGCAACACGTTCGCAGCACGCAGACCTTCAAGGGCAGCGTTAGCGCCAGGATAGAACAGAGCATCCGTCAAGCCACAGACACCCTTCAAAGATGTCCCCTCCAGACCAGAAACCCTCGTGGATGTTCATGCAAATGGGGACAAAACCTCCCCAGTCTTAAAACTGCTTCCTCTATTTTCCAGAAAAAAAAAAAACTAAGCCTAAGCCTATTAACTAAGCTAAGCCTATCAACATCTGTCTAAATCTAATTCTAAGTCAGTCCAAGTCTGTCTAAGGCTAGGCCTAAGTCTGTCTAACTCTGTCTAATCTAAGTCTACCTAAGCCTATCGAAGTCTGTGTAAATCTAAGTCTGACAAAGCCTGTCTAAATTTTAGTCTAACTAAGCCTCTATAAGTCTATCTAAGGCTAAGCCTCTCTAACTCTGTATAAGTCTGCCTAATGCTAAGCCTGTGTCTCCCTAAGGCTAGGCCCGGATGAGGTTAAGCCTGTCTGTCTGTCTAAAATTAAGTCAAACTAGGCCTTAGTCTAAGTCTAAGCCTGTCTAAATCTAAGGCTAGGCCTGTCTAAGTCTGTCCAAATTCAGGTCTAAGATTAAGCCTGTCTAAGGCTAAAGCTGTCTAAGTCTAAGCTATCTCTCTCTAAGACTAACTAGGCCTCTCTGTCTAAGTCTAAGCCTGTCTAAGGGTATCTGAGGCTAAGCCTGTCTAAGGCTAAACCTGTCTAAGTGTGTCTAAATTTAAGTCTAATTAAGCCTAGGCATCTCAAAGAGTAAGCATGTCTAAGTGTCTACATTTAAGTCATATTAAACCTAGGTCTCTCTAACGCTACGTCTGTCTAACACCAAGCCACTCTAAGTGTGTCTAAGGCTTAGCCTGTGTAAATTTAACTACTCCTACGTCTGTCTAAAGCTAAGCCTCTCTAAGTCTGTCTAAGCCTGTCTAAATCAAAGTCTAACTAAACCTGTCTAAATCTGTCTAAGGCTAAGCCTGTATATGTCTAAGCCTGTCTAAATCTAAGTCTTACTAGGCCTCTCGAAGCCTGTCTAAGCCTAAGCATGTATAACTCTGTATATGACTAAGCCTGGCTAAGTTGGTCTAAAATTAAGCCTGTCCAGTTATGTCTAAGGCTACGCCTCTCTAAGTCTCTCTGTCTAAGGCTAAGTCTCCCTAAGAGTAGGCCCATTTTAGGTTAAGCCTGTCTAAGTCTGTCTAAATTTAAATCAAACTAGGCCTTTCTTAGTCTGTCTAAGGCTAAGCTCATCTAAGTCTTTCTAAGGCTAGGCCTATCTAAGTCTGTCTAAATTCAGGTCTAATGTTAAGCCTGTCTAAGGCTAAAGCTTTCTAAGTCTAAGCCTGTCTCTCTCTAAGACTAACTAGGCCTCTCTAAGCCTGTCCAACTCTAAGCCTGTGTGTGTCTAAATTTAAGTCTAATTAAGCCTGCGTATCTCTAAGAGTAAGTCTTAAGTCCATCTAGATTTAAGTCGTAAGTCTTTCTAAGGGTAAGCCTGTCTACGTCTGTATAAGGCTAAGCCTGCCTAATTTGTCTTATCCTATGTTTGTCTAAAGCTAAGCCTGTGTAAGTCTATGTCTAACTAAGTTTGCCTATATATAACTAAGGCTGTCTAAGCCCGTCTAAACTAAGACTATCTTAGGCTAAGTCTAATTAAGCCTCTCTAGGTGTGTCTAAGCCTACACTGTCTAAGGCTGCCTAAGCCTGTCTAACTCTTAATTAAGCCTGCCTAAGTCTGTGTAAAGGCTAAGCTTCTCTAAGGCTAAACTGCTCCAAGTCTAGGTAAGACTAAGCCTTTCTTTCTATGTCTGTCTAAATCTAAGGCTAACTAAGCCAGGTTTAGTCTGTTTAAGGCTAAGCCTGTGTAACTATGTTTAAATCAAAGTCTACAGTGAGCCTGTCTAAATCTGTCTAAGACTAAGGCTGTCTAAGCCTGCCTAAGTCTGTCTATGTCTAAGCCTGTCTAAGCCTGTCAAAATCTAAATCTAAACCTGTCTCAGTCTGTCTAACTTTAAGTCTAAGGTTACATCTGTCTAAAGCTAAATCTGTCTAACTCTGTCAAAGGTAAGTCTGTCTAAGGTTAAGCCTGTGTGTCTAAGGCTGTCCAAATTTAAGTCTAAGGCCTGTCTTAGGCTGTCTAAGCCTAAGTCTGTCTAATGCTAAGTACATCTAAGTCTGTCTAAATCCAAGTCTAAGGTTAAGCCTATCTAAACCTGTGTAAGGCAAAGGCCAAGTGTAAGGCTGTCTAAATCTAAGTCTAACTAGGCCTCTCTGTGTCTAAGCACACCTAAGTCTGTCTAAGGCTAAGCCTCTCTAAGCCTGCCTAAGTCTGTCTAAATCTAACCTTGTCTAGGCCCCTGTAAGGCTAAGCCTGTCTAAGCCCATCTTTAGGCTAAGCCTCTCTCAGTGTGTCTCAGGCTAAGCCTGTCTGCGTCTGTCTAACTTTGTCTAAATGCAGGTCTAACCTATCTAAGTCTAAGGTAAGCCTATCCAGATCTGTCTAAATATAAGTGTAAGGGTAAGTCTGTCTAAGGCTAAGTCTATGTCTGTCTAAGGCTACACTGCTTTAGTCTGTTGAAGGCTTAGTCTGTCGAAGGCTAAGTCTGCCTATATTTTAGTCTAAGCCTACATATGATGAAGGCTATGCCCTCCTAACTCTGTCTGCCTGACCAAGTCTTTTTAAGTCTATCTAAATCAAAGTCTAACTAACCCTGCCTAACTCTGCCTAAGGCTAATCATGTCAAAGTCTAAGTTTGTCTAAAATGCAATTCTAACTAATCCTAAGACTAAGCCTGCCTAAGGGTGAGGGTCCATGCACCCAATCACTCCCTGCCGCCCCCCGGCCCTGCCACCCTCCCAGCCCCACACTGAGAGTCCCCCCACCCTCTTCTTTGGGCACTGAAGAGCAGAGCACCCACTCGCTGCTCCCAGCCTGCACAAACACAGGGCTTGGGCTCTGCTCCTGAACCCCCAAACTCAGCCCTTGGACTCTGCTTTTGAACACCAAAACGCAGGACTTGGTGCCCGTTGCTGAGTTCTGCAGCCAGCCCCTGGAACCCCTTTGGGAGCCCCAGAAACGCAGCACTTTTAGCCTCAAGTTTGGAGCTCAGAAACGCAGGGCTTGACTTAATCTGTTTCTGAACCTGCCCCACAGCCCCAGGACACGTTTGCAGGTCCCCAAAATGCAGCCCTCGGCCACCCGTTCTGAGCCTCCCCCTCAACAGCCCCCCCACGCACCCCAGTCGGCGCCTCTAGGGAAGGGAGCACGTTGTGTCCTCCCTGCCACTGCCCAACCCCACGTTGGTCTCTGGGACACCGAGTCTCAGCCCCTTTTCCTGACACCTGCCCCCTTCCCTGGCACAATGGGGCCCAGTCGAAGATGGGCACTGCTCATGACACCTGTGGGGGCAGAGGCAGCTCCAGGGCCCCAGTGGGGATGGAGTCAAAAGAATGGGCAGAGCCTGAGGGCAGGGCACAGCCATTCCCAAAGGTCACTGGCCAGCACACGGAGGTGCTCTGTGATGTAAGCAGGCTGCGACCTGTGGCCTCCAGGAGCCTCGGTGTGGATAGGGACAGAGGAAGGGCCTCTATAAAGCCTCCAGCAGCCTCCGTGCTCATGGAGCCCAGGAGAACCTGCAAGCCTCGGTGTGGGTACTTAGAGGGCTGCATGGCGTGCGAGGGCGGGTCTCACTCCCTCCCAGGCCTCGAGGTGGTGGGGACGCGGTCATGGACACACCACAGCACGTCCCAAACTGCTACAATTTATTGGACAACGGTCAAGTGGTAAAGGGCTCTAAACTGTACAATGGTAAAAAAAGGGGGCCGCGCGCCTCATTCATGTGCTCGAGGTGGTTTTCCTCCGCTTCAGGCGTGCGCGCCAGTCTTCGGGCAGCGCCTCAAAATTGGCGTTCCTCTCTGCCATGCCGCTGCGGGGACAAAGTGTGGCGTTAGCACCCAGGAGGCGTACGGGGTCACCCAGCCTCCCTCCTGTCCTCCTCCTGCCCAGCTAGACACCCGATCCACTCTCCGTATGGGGAGTAAGGCAACGGCCCGGGCTTGAGAGAAGCCCGTTAAGGAACTTTTTGGGGACAAAACCCTCATGTTGTGGGTTAAGCAGGGTCTCCATAGGGCATCCTGCCCAAGCCATGATCTCCAGTGTCCCCTGAGGGAGGGGGAACACCAAGAGCGTGAGCACCCAGCAGGGGAAGCCACCCAGCCCCTCACAGGGTGTGGGCTCCTCAGGGAAGAAGGGAGCTCCTGCCAAGGCCCCTCCATGGATTTTTAGCTGCAACGGGCAGCATTTTGTCACCATTGAGCTGTGCCGGAGCAGCAGCAAGAGGGGCCTCGCAAGCGCATCCGCACCTCATGAGCTGCTGCTGCTTCCACTCCTCGATGCGCCTCTGCGCCGTCGTCTCCCGGTCCTCTTCGCTGGAGCTGGAGTTCTCCTCCTCATCCAGCTCCCGCTGGATGCTCTGCCACTTCTTCACCAGAGACGGCATCTTCGTTTTACCCTTCTTGCTCTGTGCCAGGAATTCCAAAGGATACAGTTAGGGCAGCACAGGAGGGGGATTTGGAAGACTAATCCCAGTGGAAGGGTCCTCCCCAGGGCGCCACACCAGGACACAGTCCTACCTTTTCCTTCCGCGCCTTCCGTGGCTTCTCCGGCGGCTGCGCCTTTGGGGTGGGAGGTGGTGGTGGCGGCTGCGGCGGTGGTGGCGGCGGCGGCTGCTCGGCGCTGCTGGCAGCGGGCAGGGTCCCTCGCGGTGGTGCTGGCGGCGCGGCGGCAGCCGCGAGCCCCACAGGCACGGTGCACTCGGAATAGCTCATGACGGACGGCGCCGTGGGGGCCGTCACTCCCAAGTAGCCAGGCTGGAGGCCCAGTCCTGTGGGCTGAGGGCCAGCGTGGCCCGGCGCCATGCGGAGGTTGGGGCGCCCTTGGATCTCGCTCGCCAGGCGCTGCCGCGGCCTCAGGGAGCTGAGGGGCATGGGCGAAGGCTGGTACTTGCTGGCAGCCATGAGGGGCTGGCTGTAGAGCACGGGGCAACTGCCGATGGTGGCAGCCCGCTGCATCAACGCCGGGCTCATCTCCGCCGCTTTCCTCTTGGGTGGCTTGGCGGAGAGCAGAGGGGCAGGGCTGGATTCACCGACACCCTAGCAAGAGGAGCAGCCATGGTGAGAGCCGTGTCGAGAGGCCCCAAAGCCCAGCCGAACGGCACCGAAGCAGCAGCGGGGCCCGCGCAGGCACCCTGAGCTGGGGCACTGCTGCTCCAGCGGCTCCCCCTCGCTCTCCACGCGGTCTCTTGGCTGCCCCCAGCTCGAACTCTGCCCCTGTGTCCCTGTCCCCAAAGCGTTTGGGGACATGTGCCACATGGGCGCAGGGGCAGCAAGACACAGGGCTCAGCTTCTGGTCAGGTCGAGACAGCAGCCAAGGCTGGCCTGTCCCCTGTCACCAGCGCTGCCACTGCTCACCTGGCTGCTGCTGACGGCCGGGCGGAGGAGAGGCTTCAGGGGAGCATCTTCTTCCGTGCCCGGGGCAGGTGGCTCCTCGCCCCCCTCGTCCTCCATCTCCACTTCCTGGATCTCTCCGTCTTCCCCTGGAGGTGGCGGCGGTGGCGGCGGAGGCGGCGGGGGTGGCGGCGGCGGCGAATCCGGTGGAGGCGGAGGCGGCGGAGGCATTTCCAAAGGCAAAGGAGGTTGGAGGACCGGGACAGAGGACTGAAGCAGAGTCCAAAATGGAGTGAGCGGCATGAGAGACGTAGCAGGAACTTGGCCTGAGAAGGATTCTTTACAAAGGGAGCCTGAAGAATACATATTGACACAGGCTTGAAAACCCACGCTACTGACCGCGCCGCCCTCCGCTCCCCAGGCTCCGCTGTCGCCTTCGCTCGCGCTGGGCAGCTCCGCAGCGCAGGCTGCCTCTCCCGCAGAGCCCTGCCTGGGAACCGGCACGCAGAGATGAGACCCGGGGCTCTTGGGGCTCCCTTGGGGCTGACACACCCGGCCTCACTGGGCGCTGGTGCCGGCTGCTGTAGAGCTGCCACTGGATGCCCGGGCGAGGGGCCCAAGGACCCGCAGGCACCGCTGCAAGGCCATGAAGGGCCCTGGCCATGCGGTCGTGCCGCAGGAAGGGATGTGCTCCAGGGCCAGGGTGCCCAAAGCGCGGCGCGAAGCCCAACCCGCTCCCTACCTGCAGGGCGCTCCGCAGCGTCCCCGGCACGCTCTCCTTGCTCTTTGGCAGGTGGTTGAGGAGGACCGTGGGCTTTTCTGTCGGCGCTGCGCTGTCCATCGTCTTCATCCTCCCCGTCGGGGAACTCCCACTGCGACTCTCCTGAGTGCTCGTTAACATAGAAATAGCGCCTATGCTCCCTAAATCACAAGAAAGAAAACGGGGCTTTACATTCCCTCCTCCGTAAAGGACACAGCAAGGCAGGCCTGCCCGCGACAGCCACACGCTCTCGCGGGGAAGACCCTCTGCAGCAGGGCTGCCGTTCACCAACGCAGCAAACAACTTTGAGGACAGAGGCAGGAGAGGCCCGAGCCGGATCGCTCAAAGCTATTTGCGCTGCTGGCTCTGTGAACATGGCCCTGAGCCCCCTGCTCCGAGAGGAGGGCCAAGAAAGCAGGCCAGGGTGCAGCACAGAGAGGGCTCGCTAGCATTGGGACTTGCAGCCACCGCCCTGGCCTCAAGTCATCCTCCAGAAGAGGTAACGGGGAACAGCCCAGTTTGGAGAAGTGGCTGCCCCCCTACCCCGTGCTGCGTGGAGGCCACATTTATGAGACTCTCGGTGCCAAATACACAGTGAATGCTAGAGAGAGGGAGCGGATCTGGGAGCTGAAAAACAAAAAGAGCAAAGATTTCAAATAAGGAAAAATTAATCAAGAAAGCCAAATAGAAAAAAGAAATGTTTGGGTCTGACCTGCTGGCAGGAGAGAGAAATCTTGTTCTTCATTCCGTTGATGAGTTGAAGTTTGTCCTTTGTCAGTGCTGTTGATCAGAAGAGCTGATCCAGAGGTCCTGCAAAGTTCACAGAGCTCTCGCATGCGCGACCCCCCAGGCCCGCCCTCCATAGCGCTTCACACTCGCAAGAGTGAAAACCAGCTCTGTCCAATCAGGGATTCGGATGCGTCTCAAAACACTGAGCAATCACTTTGGATTCTCCAATTTGGTGGCTGGCCCAAACTCTGTAAGTGCCGGAAGTTTCTCTGCCTGCCCAGCACTGCTAACTGGAAGCTGTTCTCAGGTCTCCGAAAAAGATGCGCCGCGTCGTCCCATGTTGATGCTCACAAATCATGTCTGAGATGTCAAAGATGAAAGGTGAGAAAGGTAGGAGAGCGCGTACCTGTCCCAGTGGCAGGACCAGCCTTTAGGGGTGGCGTTTATTTCGTATTGTTTTAGCTGTTCGGCCGCGTCTTGCAGTTTGCGTTTGAGGTAGTTGCCATTGAGAGCCCCTTCCCGCCAGTCAGCGACGCGCGTCTAGAGGGCAAGAAGCAGGGGAAGCCGTTGAGACAGGGACGGGCGGGCAAGGAGGGGGCCCTGCCAGCGCAGGAGCGAGGGGGCACAAGGAAGACGCGTCTCCCAGGCGGCGCCGCGGTGCCTCTTCCCCGCCGCGGACGTGTTAAGGGCCTCGCTACATGGCCCACGCGGCGGCAGCGGGCAGGCAGCGCTTTGAATCCCCTTCAAAACAGAAGGCCTCGTTACCTCCGTCTGCAACAGCAGCATGTGGAAGTTGGAGATGGATTGTCTGCTGATGCCCAGAAACTCCAATTTACTAGTCAGAGTATTTGCCAGCTCTCCGATTTGGAACTGCCAAGGAGAAAAAGGAGAGTAAGGAGCTGCTCCCGCATGGCTACAAGGCCGCAGCAGCCGCTGCGGCCCTGCGGCTCACAGGAACACCGAGAGAGCAGGAGCTACCGCTGCCTAGGGCCCTGCGCGCGCAAAGAGAGAGGAAGAGGAAGAGCAGGGCTGAACCACTGCCTCCTGGGTCAGCCCCTTAGAGCCCCACTGCACCCTCAGGGACGGCGTCTGCGTGTGCCAGCGGGACACAGCACTCGCTGTGACCGCTGGAGATGCCTGCAGAGGGGCCAGCAAATCCCAGGCCTTTGCATCCACCCTTGCCAACACAGTCTCGGCAGTTTCCACTGCGAAGCAGCCAAAGGAATTTATGGATTCAGGCTACTTTGCTGTGCTCTAACCTCGTGGTTTGAGTGCTAATCGCAGGGGCAGAGGGTGTTAAACCAAATACTTGATCCATCTCCCAAAGGTAATGGGGCAGGCTCAGTTTTTGAGTCTCTTAACATCACCGCTTTCCAGCACAACTATCTGGAAATGGCACAAGAGAAGCTACACCTCAGGATTTGCTCCCAAGCAAAGGACAGTCTCTATTTTAACATGCAGACCGGCCTGCAGCGCTTACGGTTCCTTGAACCCAGCATCCTTGTAGGAGGGATAAATCCTAGTTAAGCATCACGCTGCAACACAACTGATCGAGGGGAACTGCATAAAAATGAATACAAGCCCAAACCACTTAAAAGCAGAGATGCCCACAAGTGGGAAAACAACACATTCCTTTAAGGAGGGTGCTAAAAACATCTCTTTTTCCTTCTTTCTTTCCAAAAGATGCTAGGAGGCCACCAAAGTAGCGTCCAGAGACAGAGATGGGCCAGTAGAAGATGCTGCAGTAGCCAAGGCAGCAAAACGAGCTCTCTGCATTAACAGTGCCACAGAGGAGCTGGGAAAGATCCTGCGCCAGCGGGTTACTTCCCGGCAGAGGATCTGGAGAGTCTGCTCCAAACAAATGAGCTGCCAAAAGAGCCCAATCAAATAGAAATTATCAGGGCAGACGAGCATTAACTCAGCAGTTCCAAGGGCATTTTACATATGAAATCGTGATGTTACAGCATACAGCCCAGGAGACAGAGCACCCCTAGTGCTCTTAGGCTCAGAAGCTTCTAAAGGCTTTCCGAGGAAACCTGGGACGTGGCAAGGCAGTGAGCACGATTGTTGCAGCTGGCATTTCTTTTCTAATCACAAAAAACATGGCAGACTCCTGTATATACTGCACAAGAGGCTTGAAGCCTATTTGTAGGGAAATCAAGTCCCAAAACTCTAATATTAGAGGTATTTTTCTGTTTTTCTTTTTCTTTATTTTTTTTCTTTTTTTTTTTTTTTAAAGGAGAAGGAGGCTGAATTTATATTGAGGAAAGGAGAAGACTCCTTTCATACTCAAATAATGATTAAATGATGGGAAATGAGGGTACTGGTTTTCACAATGGAAAAAATGCCTCCCCTGCGTTTCTACTATCTTTTCTCTCATGAAACACCTGGCAAAGGGAGGCAACAGAATTTACTAATGAAGCAAAACTACTCAGAAGTCAAATCCAGAAGATGCCAGGGTAACAAGTAACTGAGAAACAGACCACAGGCTGGCAGGGACACAAAGATTTCCCCTTGTACCCTCATATGCACACACAGCAGCAGACTCTGAGCAAACTACACAGCTCAAGGAGGGGCTCCAGGAATCATTTAGTCACCATCAAAAAAAGCAACCCAGGCCTTTTGAGAGAGAAAAGCACCAGGACAAGGTTGCTCAGAGCAACCCCAGCTCGCATCCAACAGCCACCCTGCGGCCACCTCTTGCCTCAAAAGAGCAGCGATCCCAAGGTACAGGGCGAGTGCCCAATAGCAACAGCCTCCAGACACCCAGAGGCTGCAGACACGGCTTCTTCGGTCAGTTGCCATTTAGCCATCCTGTTTCCGGGGAAAAAGGACTGGGATATTGTTAATATTAGGCGGAAAAAGCAGAACAAAAGCATTTGCTCTCTCTTGTAAGACAACCAAGGCTTTGCATTCTTTGTCCTGTTCCTCCCCCTTCAGGCCTCTGGCTGGAGATGAGACACTGGGCTGAAGAGATTGTGGCCCATTCCGGCCCAGTCATTTGTCCCAGGCAAAACCAGCACCAAGGAGATAATGGACAGACAAGCTGCTGTTCCAGTAAAAAGCTGGACTCGGGAGTTCCAGGGCTGTCCCTCCCCCAACCCCTTTCAGCACAGACTCTAGTGCTGTTGTGCCAACGATGGCAAAGGCAGGCAAAATTACCCCTCCACAGCTTGGGTCATAAGGCTATAAAACCACTAGGCTATAAAAGGCTATAAAACCGGCTATAAATCCACTGCTCATATGTGCCAGGGAGTTCAAGTGCCCCAGGCAGAGCGGCACGAGGCAGTGGGGACCCCCCTCAGTGCTGACTGCAGCCACAGGGAGCTCATGAGGAAAGCGGCAGCCACGCGCCCAGCTCGTCTCTCCTGCACACACTGGAAGCAAACCTCGCCAGCACAAAGCTCTGCATCTCCCTACCTTCAAATCCTGTTCCTCCTCTTCCACTTTTGGTGCCCCTTGGACTTTCGCTTTCTCCTGGGGCTCCTCAGGCTCTGCCTCTTTTTCTGGAATCTCCTCGGTTGCTTCTGTGCTCGCTGCTGCTGCGGAGAAGAAATAAGGAGTGAGGCCTTCTCCTGGCACTGCTGCAAGACAGCCCCGCTGGAGAGTTGCCTTCCTGCAGGAGCTTGGCACAAAAGGGTGAGTTTGGAGGCGAGAGGCTCCCCCACGCACTGTAGATGATGTAGGGGATGATGTCCTCTTCCCAAGAGGAGGTTCTGGAAATTACAGATACCACAACAAAAGGACGGGAAAAAGCAATAGATTGGAGCAGGGAAGTGAAAAGAAGCAGACAAGGCAGTAAACTCCCAAGAAGGCAATTGAGCGATTTTCCCGGAAAATAAATAGAAGTATTAAAATGCTTAGCTCAGAAGACTAAGACCAGGCAACTCCTAAAAAACGTTCAGATATTAAGGTTTTCCTCAGAGCCACAGCTCAAGGAGCAGCTGATTATCCTTCCAAGTGACAAAGTCGGGGGAGGGAAGTAGAGGAAGAAGAAAAAAAAAAAACCACAAAACAAAGCCCCCAGACCCCCTATTTCTGGCATGTCATAGGTTTTCAGGGCAGAACAACTCTCAGTTGCCATGGAACAGCAGGGTACACACCCAGCTTCAACCATGTCGTTTAAAAACAACAGCTTCTGGGTGTCAACCACAGCCTGGTACGGGCCCGGGCGCTTCGGAGCCGCGTGTTCTACGGGAGAAGCAGATGTCAGCGAGCGAGTTCTGCCCGCTGCGAGGCGAGCAGTTGGCAGGCATCCCTGTGCCAAGGAGGGCTGGGCACATCTGGGATGGCACAGGGCTGCCAGGCACGTGCAGCACCCTCGGTGATTCTGGAGTGACCGGGCTCGCGTGCAGGGATGCATTGCTACAAGGAGCGGTTGCAACAGTCGGCATAGCACCAGCAGCACCAGGTGGTCATCAACCACCACCCAACTCCCGGGGACTGTACACGTGCACGTTGCTGGACAGCATCAGCTGACTGCTGTTAAGCCCCACATGCTGCCGTAAGGGCAGCTGCTGCTCGAGAAACTGTTAAATCCAGCACGCAGCTGGGATGAGGACAGGCCTTGTAGGAATGGAGTCCTGCTCTCAGTGTGGTCCTGGCCAAATCCATTTTGGGCCCCACCAAGAGAAAGGGTGGGCAGGCTCTCAAGGACCCCATCAGCTGGCTGAAATTCATTATGAGGCACCTCAGTGAGCCTAGGCCTCAAAAGACGAAGGCAACAGCTCTCGGTACACTGGGGCCAGGCTCTGGAGCTTCAGGGGGAAGTGGAAGGCAGTAAGGCTTGAAGCCGTGATCACAACTCTCTGTGCCTTTGTCTGAAATTAGGGCACTCTCCTGGTTTTCCTTAATTGATGGAAGAACGTGGCAGAGCATTAACTCATCCCCAGCAGTGCCCTCAGCTTGGCGGACTGTCCCTGCACACGAGGACACCCCGCTGTGACAGCAGAGGAGGTCACAGCTGCAGACGTGGCCCTGCTCTATCCCTCAGTTACCAGCTCTTGACTTCCCCCACGCACAGCGGGAGGCTCCCCACATCCCATGGGAGTTGCATCTTCAGCCAGCAGCAGGTAGAAGGCACCCCGTTGGGAGCAGGCTGCCAATTCCAAGTGCCAGCTCCTCCTGCCAAAGGCGGCTCCTCAAATTACCTGGTTGTTCTCCAGCTTCCGGGCTCTCTTGGCCCGTTTTACTGGAGCCTCGACCGGTGGGCTCCGGGCTGGCAGCTCCAACAAACAGTTTCCATTTCCCTCGCTTGGAGGCCAGCCTGCGGGTCGCGTCCTGGGAAGCCGACTGGCTCCCATCAGAGAGCGGGCTGGAGCCCGACATGCTGCCGTCGCCCTCCTCCAAGGCACGCAGCTCTGCCTGCAAAGAGACAAGAGCAGCGCTGCAGCGACCTGGCCTGACCCAGGAGAGCAGCTAAGGCAACCCATGAGCAGCCACGACCCAAAGAGCAGAGGCGGATGGCTATGTTCATCTGCTCTTTACCGCAGCCGTGACCTTATTTGGGTGACAAAAGCCGCCCCGTTACCTTTTTTCTCTCCAGCACCATCTCCAGCTCGAGGGTGTCTTGCTCCTCCTCTTCCTCCCCGCTCTCCCCCGACTGCACCACGCTGCACAGCTCCTCCTGCGGCGTGTCTTCCAGCGGGTCCCTGCAAGGCTCTGGCTCTTCGGGGGCAGCCGCTGCTTCTTCCGCTTTGGCCTCCTCCTCGGGGGGCGGCTCGAGCTCCTCTTTGCAGATCACCTTCCTCCGCCAGCGCTCCTCCTCCTCCTTCACCACGTCGGGGAGCAGCGGCGCCAGGAGGGCTGCGGCCACCCCTTTCTTCTCCTCCTCGCTGCTGGAGAGGGCTTGCACACCTTCATTCACCTCCTGTGGGGCGCATGTGGGATGAAAATGCCACGTGAACCGGCAGCACCAGGACCAAGCCACCCCCGGGGAGCAAAGGAGCCTCCCGCTGGCGTAGAGGAAGGAGCCTGCGCAGCCGCAGGGGACCAAAAAGAGCCCGCGCGCAGGCCCGATGGCACGAGCACTCGCTGCCTGCGCTGCCCACTGACCTTCTTCACCTCTCGCTTGGCGACACTACCCCCACGGCTCGTGCTGCCCCCCTTCTCCTGGGGAAACAGCTCCGGCGTCGATGCGAAACTCCCGTTGGCGCCAGCCACTGCGCTGCTGAGGGAGAGGAGATGAGTGAAGGGCCGGCGCAGGGTGAGCCCCCCTCTGCCTCCCCCATGCTGCTGAGGGTCTCACCTCGGCTGGTAGTGCTGCAGCCCCTGCACCTGTGTCGCAAGGTACTGTGGCAGCTCCCATGTCACCTCGTTACTCCGAGTGTTCCAGTAATAGTAACAGCCGGTGTTCTCGTCCCAAACCTCCTGCCAGTCGCCCATCTCTACCCCCACTGGCGGGAAAGAGAAAACACCTGTCAGACACTGCAGCCTGGCACTGACACCGGTCCCCCAGGCGGCCATCACCCCTTTGTGGCCATAGTCACCCCTTTGTGGCCATCGTGCCAGCTGCGGCCGCACTCACCTCCTGCCAGCGAGCACTGGGTGTCGTAGTGCCACTCGGCGGCCTGTGCAGAGCCTGTGCCATTTGCAGTGCCTGCTAGGGCGGCCTCCCTGGGCTCGGGCCGCGGCGGCGTCGGGGGCGGCGCGCAGGCTGGGGGCTCTGCTGGCTGAGGCGGGGCTGTGATGGCATCGATCTCCTTCGAAGACACAGACACCACAGCATTAAATTGAGATCCCTCCCAAGGGCAACGCAAGCTGCACAGTCAAAGTGCCACCAACAGGCAGGGGACACCGCCTAGGACCGCGAAACCCCCCGTTATCTACAATCCGCCTCCTTCCCCCACGAGGTGGCTACTTCACGTGGAAAAATCCAAGCCTCACTAACCGCCAGGAAGTTGGCCAGCGTGCTGTCGATGTCCGCCGAGCCGCTTCCATTGGCGTCCGCGGAACGTGCGGGTTTCTCCGGTGTGTCGCCCTCCTCCTCATCGCTGTCGGCGTAGGCGCCAAGCAGGCACAAGCCTCCTGGTGGGGGGGGGGGGGGGGGGGGGCGCAGGGCAGCAGTGATGGGAGGGAAAACGGAGCAGCGCGGTGCGGCCGTGCGCATCCGCTCCGTGCGCCGCCCCCGGGTCTTCCCTCTGGGGCTGCCCCAGACGCCCGCGGGAATCCTGGCTCAGCCCCGAGGATCCCACGGAGCGGACGGAGCAGCGGGACCCATCGCGGAGCCAGGCCACGCGCGGACACGAGGCGGCGCCGGCACCTCCTTCCTGCGCCCTCCTCAGGGCGAACACACAGGGATCCTCCCCCCAACACTAAAAAACACTTAAGGGGAAAAAAAACCATCTTCCCTCCTGCTCAAAATAATAATGTTGATAAAAGCACCGGGGACAGGGAGGTGGTGGTTGCCTCCTGCCAATGAAACCCGGGGACACTCGCGGGCGCCCCCCAGCCACGTGTGTGTTGGGGGGGCTATTGGGGGTAATCTCTGCATCCCCCCCAAAAAAGAATCATTTAGGAATAAAAAATGCACTCAAAAAAAAGGGGGGGGGGGGGAATTGCATACTCTCTAAGCACACTTAAAAGGGGAAATTGAACATCCCCCCCAAAACGGTGGGATGGACTGGGTTGGGGGGGGTAGGTCAATCCCCTCCCCCAAAAAAACACCTAAGCGGAAGGGGAAATTAAGAAATAATAATAATAATCCTCATCTTTGGCTTAATTCGGAGAAAGCGGAATCTCCCCCATCCGCTTAACGGGCGCATTAAGGGAAAGCGAAAACACCGCCCCCAAAATGGAGGATGAGCGGGGAGGGGGGAAGGAATCACCCCGCCCCCCCCCCCCGCAGCCATAAAGGGCTCCCCCGTTACCTGTGGCCTTGAGGGCGGCGGGGGGGGCGGGCGGCGGGTTGGG
>VWPW01007027.1:21006-88825 GCA_013389825.1 Crypturellus undulatus | reverse complement strand
CCTCCCCCTCTTCCTCCTCCTCTTCCTCCTCCTCTTCCCCCTCCTCTTCCCCTTCTTCTTCCTCTTCTTCTTCCTCTTCTTCTTCCTCATCTTCTTCCTCCTCCTCTTCCTCTTCCTCTTCTTCCTCTTCTTCTTTTCTTCTTCTTCTTCTCCTTCTCCTTCTCCTTCTCCTTCTCCTTCTCCTTCTCCTTCTCCTTCTCCTTCTCCTTCTTCTTCTTCTTCTTCTTCTTCTTTTCTTCTTCTTCTTTTCTTCTTCTTCTTCTTCTTCTTCTTCTTCTTCTTCTTCTTCTTCTTCTTCTTCTAACTTCAGCTCTCTATCACTTCTTTTATTTCCATGTGTTTTCTTTTTCTAAAGTTAAATGTTAGTGTGAATAATTATTTTGGTTTTCTTCCTTCGATGAGAGTAGTGAATTTGAGTACATTATAGCTACAAATATAGTGAATTTAGTGGATTTTTATAGTTGTAGATCTTTATAATAGAACCTGCAAACTACTCTGAAAAAAATACATATATATGTATAGTATATATATCCTATCTATAGTAACTTCTGGCTTCTCCTGTTGTGATTTCCTTACCAGTTGCCCAAGAAGTAGTTATCGAAGGAAGCTACAATTTTTTTGTCTGTTTTATAGTCTGATATGACACTTATCTATTTTGCATAGGGATAGTCTTCTTTGTACACTGTACCCCCCTTTCCTCCTTCCTTTCTTAATTTCCTTCCCCCTATCTGGACTCTCAACTGTGTTATGATCAAGAATTAAATCTAGTTTGAAAACAAAGATCAAGCAAGAGTTATTCTGTTATATAATAGGCTGTTATAATATAATTTTGTTGAGCTTACCATAATTTATTGAGTTACAGAAAGAACTTCACGAGAAGGACCATTTGCTTCCTCCCCCCACTCCCAAATAAAAACAAAACAAAACAACAGAATTGGATGACATTGTTTTTCAGAGTTACAAACTGAGCTCAGCTTCTGAAATTCATATCAATTTTATTTTGATGTTCATGTCTCTCAAAGAGGCTGCAGTTCCTTTGACTGATTATTTATTTACTTCTGCATTTTATTTTTCTTAGTCTTGCTTTTCCACCCTCAAATTTAAAATTAGAGCAAGAAATATTGCAAAAAAAATTAATTAGGAGGAAAAGGATAAGAATTATGTCATTAATTTATTTCATTAATTTATATCAATAAGCAGCTCTTGAGTCAGTAGTGGCAGAACTGGCGATCACCCAGCAGAATCTCACAATTCCTGTATTCCTGTATCTCACAATCACCGTATTGCAAATCTGTCCACTTCAAAGTGTAACTGTTTTATCTGTAAATGAGAAATGTTCCAGGTTAGATGCAATTCATTATACGTCTCTCCAAATTGACTGATGATATTCCAATGATTGTCCCCATTTTTCAGAAACTGTTTCACTTCTCTTCTGTGGTTACCACTTAAAATAAAAAAATAAAATAAAATAAATAAAATCTGTATTAAGAAACTATAAGCGATTAAGAAAGCAATCAGAAATTACCTATGGAATTCTGCAAACAATGTCAATAACTACTTCCAAGTAACTGAGAATTATAAAACAAATTATCTTGATTGTTTATGAATTAGTGCTCTGATACAATAGGTAGGAATGTTAGAGGATGTCCTCACTAAGGCAGGATATGATAATAAAGAACTAGACATGTAAGTCCTTAATTACCTTGTAATTATCTGTGTGGGGAGGATGAAATAAACACCCTTTCCTCCAAATCTTTCATTATTAAGGAGTAACTTCAAATACCTGTCTTTTCTTTGAATGTTGACTGTTATTATTGAAATAACAATCTTCTTGGAGCTTACAGTAAAAAACAGAAGATTTTAAACAAAAGATACATGCTTTGTGAACAATACTTTATCAACATCATATTGACATGTGGGGATAGGAATTGGGGGTTCAGGGGTCCCTAGAATGTCTTGGGACCTGAGCATGCGCAGTGGTGTGGTGTACAGGGGGGTCTGCTGTCCCCTGTATGACCCCCGGAGCTGGCGCATGCCCAGCCCTGATAGCAGGCTAGCCTACGTGCAGCCTGAGGGCCCCTGGAATATTCCAGCACCCCAAAGGTGGGGGTTGAGAGCCCCGAGGGTGGGGGCCAGGAGCGGTCTGCCGCTCCTGGCCACCCGCCCAGCGATGGGGCTCATCCAACCACCTGCGGCTCCCACCTGTCCCTGCCTGTGCTCCTCCCTTTCTCCTCCCCGTACCTCTCCTTTCCCCAAATTATGTAAGTTGATGTCTGGTTAATAAACCGGCCTTGGCCGCTGACACTCTTGGTTACGTCTGGGTGTGTCAGTGTCTGTCTTCGCGAACCCGCATCCGATCCGGGCCCAGCTGGCATCCAGCATACGGGTGGCCGATCGGGATCGCACCCCTCAACCAGAAGGCCGAGCGCCTGTCAGCGCCTTACCTGAGGGCGGAGGGCGACACTCTTGCAAGACCATCGAACCTCCCCACGGTCGTCAGGAGTGGTAAGGGGAGCCTCCCCGCGCTGGGTTGGGGGTGGAATAAAGCTTGGTGGGAGTTGAGGGGATAAACGATCACGGCAGCCGGGAAGCCCGAAATCCCCAGAGGGGCCCTACTAGCGCAGGGACTGCGTCCAATACCCCCGGCGTTGGGATTTAAGATCTCCCGGGAACCCTGCGGGTGGGCCCGAAGGGATCGGAAGGCGGGCATTTGACAACATTGACAATTATTAATCACGGTTTTAATCTTTAGACGAATCAACAGCAAACCTGAAAACAGTAGCTGTTTAAACACAGCTAGAACCTAGAAGCAATTTGGCAAGAGTGACGTAGATACAGATTTAAGCAGTAAACCACACCTTCATTTTATTTAAGGATTAACTGTGGCCATGAATGAACCACATCTAGTGCTTGTTCACCTTTCCCATGGGCAAAATACAGAAAAATTCCTTGTTCTGTACAAAGACCTTCTTACTCCGAGAAGCAAATGACCTAACCTTAAAGTGAGTTTAGGTCCATGAGCTGTTTTTCTTCCTTTGAACAATTTGTTTCCTTCTCTGTTTACCAGTGACTCTCTTCATAAGCATTTTTTAAAAAGGTTATTCACTTTTTTGTTGTTGTATCTCTTACCTGGGCCAGTCAAATTCCCATCTGATTACCAGAGAGAAAGATTATATTTTGTTATAAGGAAACATAAATAAGCAAACAAACAAGTTGAATATATTGACAGAAATTATTTAAACTGGATTTGACAGCAAAGAGGTTATGTTTTTATGAAATTTAGAGTGTGACTTTGAATATTGATCTATATTTCTTCTCAAAATTGCTCCCTATGTATTTAGATTAGGAAGATGAAAGAGGTACAGTTAGCTATGGTGGCAACTGCAGTTTTGCCTTTTGTACTATTGGCTGTGGAAAATGTTGTACCTTAGCCATATTTCATCTAACAAGCGGCAAAAGGTTGGGCAGAGATTTTTTTCTGAGATTAAACTGATGGCTAATGAAAGAAATACTTATGTTTTTTACTTAAAATATTTTATTTTAAACAGATTGTTTCATTAAAAACATGATAAAAAACTGCTATGACTTATAGCATATGAACAGAAACTAAGGGAAAGTTTTAAACTGTAAGCAAAAAAATAAAAAAAGTGGCCTCTGTGATTAGCTATCTGAAAGTGGGAAACATTAACACATTCTAGATCCCAGTATTAAACAGGGAGAACAATTAATCATTGGACCTTGTTATTTAAGAAAGTGACAATTTTCTCCATTGCTAGATACATCTGTACAAATGTTGGCTTATTTTCATTTAAAAGAAATATTATTTTTCACAAACCTGAGACCTGGAGCAGAAATTAATTCATGTTATCTTATCATCTATATCTGCAGGGCATAATAATAAATAATCATCATGAAGTCTTTTACCTTATAGTCATTGAGTTTGTACCACTATTTTTCCTTCTGGCAGCAAGGATTTGTTGTATACCAGGTGGTAGGAAGCATAAACAATTTTTTTACAAAACACATTACTAATACTGCCAAGCAGATTAACATCTAGATGGGTCAAGAGTACATAAATACTGAGGTGAAGTGTGGCTAATAGGAATTGCTCAGGAGGAAGATACAGGTTTACAAGAGAATACAAATTGTTTCACCAGGTCTTCTATGTCGATCCCAAGCATCTAATTTAAAGGAATATTTCCCCCCACATAGCATATGAATTGGTAAAAACAGTGACTAAATTGCAATAACATAGTCTATTCCACAAGATCTTTCTTACAAAGTTCGCATCCTTTTAATGTCTTCAGTCCATCTCTTCCCATTATGTGAACAGATTTTCACAGTGTTTTGGGAGGAGAGGGGACTAGAGGCGGGGGAGAGTGAGAGTTTTGTGAATGCACTGACAGGATGTCACATCCTCAAGGTGCAATTAATGGCCAAGTAAGAACTTGGTAATTACTCTGAAACCACCAACTAGAGAGAGAATAACAAAATACCTTGATAAGTAGTTCAGAATAGATAGCTGCATTCAAGATGGCAGTTGTTAAATGGAATTAATCCCCTGCAGATGGTGATTCAGGAACAGAAACATGCTAAGTTGAATGCCTCCAAGCAGAAACTTCTTGTAACTTTATTTATAAGCAAGTAAACCTCCGAAAACAACAACTCAAAAACCAATATCACATGTCCTTTAGGAATTTATTTTGTGCACTAAGCCTATTTGTTGATTGGGATTATTCAATACAAAAATAATTACAGCTTAGTTAGTAATTAAACTGATCTAGAAAAGTGGATTCACCCTGGAGTGACATTGTGTAAATTACATTTCAAGATCAGTAATAACGATCATCCTTACAATGTTTATAACAAGTAAGACATTAACTTTCGGGTAGTTTGTAGGAATGCATTCCTAAAGGATGATTTAATTCCTCTTTCAATATTCCAACTTTATAACTACCACAAATAAGCAGAAAAAAAATCAAGAATTCAGAATCCTTTGATTTGTAATTAACTACTTAGCATTGACAAAATTTCTGCATTGATCACACTACCTATGCTGCTTTTCTTTTCCTTTTTTTAACCCTCCTGCTAAATGCATATATTCATCTGGAAAACATGATTGGGTTTGTTTCCAGTCATGTTTCCAGTCATGACTGATTCTTACTTTGTTGTGTTATCAGAAAACAGACAAAATGAGTGACCATCCATCCTATTAGAATTTACCTTTTTCTGTGCACTGCATATGACATGCAGTAGGACTGGTGTATTCATTTTTTCAAAAGTTAAACTCGACATTTACTTCAACAAATTTTAGCCTTCAAGCAATCAGCAATCATCACTATTCTAGGTTCTCTCCCTCTATAGTTAATGGCACATCCTAAAGTTGATTTTCTCTTTCTGCAAGTTTTGCAAGTCTTTACTGAAGATGGGCTGATTGACACTCTTGAATTGTTAATAGTTATTGATATTGTTATAGACTTAGCTGGACTCTCTCCAGTAGTTTCATGTCCTTCTTGTATGAGAAGCCCAAAATGGGACCCAGTACTCCAGATGGGGCTTCACCAGAGCTGAGTAGAGGGGGAGGCTCACCTCCTGCGACCTGCTGGCAATGCTCTTCTTAAACCACTCCAGAACAGCATTGGCTTCTTGGCCACAAGAGCACATTTCTGGCTTATGGTCAACTTGTTGTCCACCAAGACTTCCAGATCCTTTTCTGTTGAGTTGCTCTCCAGCAAGTCAACCCCTCAGTTTGACCTGATGCATAGGGTTATTCCTACCTACATGTAGAAATAGGCACTTGACTTTGTTGAACTTCATGCGGTCAACATCAGCACTAGTGTAATTTGAGATTTGCTTGGATATTGTGATTGATACCCGACTTTTACTCCAGACAAGTGCGATTTTCTTACACCAGTTTCATACCTGCATATCAGCTACACTGCATCCATGCCAATGACATTTGATTCCTGTATTTAGGTTGCAAAACTACTATCTATCTGAGATGCCACTATAGTCAGATGAGTTGTAGTCAATACAGACAATGAAGTCTAGGTTACCCATGGTAGATGCACATGGCTCAATTCCGTTGCCAAAACATGTCATGCAGTGCTGATCAGACTGAATATGCAGCGTTGAACTCAGACTTCAGCTGCCGCTGTAGAAGCTTCAAACTTTCTATAATTGCTACAGGTTTTATTTCTCTAATCCAATTTAGGTGTCTGAGACTCCAGGAATTGTCAAATTACACTGATTGTCTCTGTGTAGCCAAATAAATTTATTTCCCAATATCTGTTCCATTGCCAGTAGAAAACTACATGTATGTGTCTATAATCTGGAGCTGAAATCCATATATGGTTTTGATAGTGTACATCTGCTGTAAATGTACTTCTTTATTTTCCCGTTTACTTAATCTGACTACTTAATCTGCAATGGAAAGATGGAATATAGCCTTCTGTCATTTTAAGAAAGCTCTGTCATTTCCAAAAGGTTACCAAGAACGTCTAAACTATGATTCTAAGGATGCCTACCTGTCGGGAGGTGTCCATCCCTATATAACTCCCAATCGATCTTTATTGAACAGGCCCACCCAGCTGTACCTCGGTCCCGAGTCGCCACACGCCGGCAGTGCCTCGTTCCCGAGTCGCCACAGTAGGCCCTCCCCCCGCGCGGCGCTGCGGTACCTCGCGAGGGGTCCCTGGGGCTGCGTGAGGTTTGTCCCCGACCGGGAGATGTGATTCCCCTTCCGCCCCCAGGGGTGAGGCTTCCCCTTACCGGTCCGGTGACAGCCGAGGGGAAAGCTGCCTATGCTCCTCCCGGACTAGGCCTCAGGTCCCGGGTGACAGCTCCCAAAGGCGCTCTGAAGTGTGGATCACCGTCGCTGCCCAGTATAACTCCCCCTAGGGGATCTGGGTCAATGACAGCAAAAGAAAAGTGCGGAGTACTCCAAAGTAAAATACCAAACAACACAAGATGCAAAAATGGGGCTGTTTATTAACGGCAACATCAACTTATATAGATTTTAACAAGGGGAGGGGAGAGGGAAACTAGGGAGTTGACTGGGTACATGTAAATGTGGAGGACTCAGCCCATTGGTCGAATCCTGTTGGGGGGCGGTTGGTCCTCCAGGGGCAGAAGCCCCTGGCCCCCACCTCCAGGATTTCAGAGCCTTCTGGAAGCTCTGGGCATTGCTCAGTCAGGCCCGCAGGCCTGACTGAGCATGCGCCAGGCTTCCAGGGTCGTACAGGGGGCATCGGGACCCCCCTGTACAAAATCCAATCACACATGCCCAATCTAGGTGTTAAACAAAGCTCACCCATTATTTCCAATGGGACCCTAAGATGTTAACAAAACTCCCTACACCTACCTCTGACTTTTGCCTTTCTGATTACCATATTTCTATGTGTCTGATAAGAATGAGAACTGAGTTGGAATTAAGAACTCTGTCTCACAAAATATTGTAAAATATTGTAATAATTTTTATCAGAGTTGGAAAGGATTATATTAGAGATAGTGTTCTTATCAGTGGGAAAACTTGCAATTAAGTGCAAAGCGAGGCAGTAGAGGACTTCTAGATTATAAATTTAGAATAAATTATTCAATGTATTGATAAACTAAGTAAAATCCTTTTATGCTTTATATTATGCTTTATACTAAAATGATATCACAAAAAACTAAAAATATATCAAGTAACTACATACACTTACCATCTCTCCTTTAGTCAGAAGATGCATTTTTCAGAATAAAACTGGTCTATTCTTTAAAAAGAGAAATTGCTTGTTTATTCTTTGGGGTAATGTAGACATCTTCCAGGACATATAAAAGTCATTTTTACAAGCAATATTCAAACTGCAGGAGAATAAATATGGAAATATCTATCTTTTAATATTTTTTGGTCTAGATAGCTTTTACTTTTTTTTTTTTTTTTTCCCCCCATCAAAGTTCTGGTTTACAGTCCACACTCAGCTTTTTGAAATCTCTACCAGACTAGAAAACTTTCAGATAAAATGCTAGAAGAAGACTAGAAGTAGATGGTTGTGACTGTTACTTTAGAAGAGGGAGGATAAATTTTAGGTAGAACGGAAGCTCCAAAAACAGCAGCAGAAGTAAAAGAACAAGCAGAAACAAAATGCTAAGGGTATGAGAGAAAAGAAAAAAAAAAAAAAAAAAAAGATGGTGGTGAGATAGGGATACAAGTTAAATAAAGTAGTGTTTCAACAGTGTTTGGATGTGAAGTAATTGTGAGATTGCAAAATTATGGGAAAGAGAATTAGAAGGAGTATGAATATAGATTGCTCTTGACAGGAAAAATATGGAAGCCCTGTAAACATAGAGAACAGAAAAAGAGGGAAGGAAAGACTGGGTCTTAAAATATTACAGAAATAACTTTCTTGATTTTACCTCTTATAGTCCTTAGGAATTAAAGTTTTTTTCTGCTTGTTTGCTTGTTTTGTGTGTTTGTTTGTTTTCACTTAAAGCCTTAAAGTTAAGTAGAGTCCCAACTAAAGAATTATGATGTAGAACAGAAAACTTTTTTTTGTCCAGTTCCTTCTTCCATCTCCCGCAGTTCTTCCATGTGCCATTTATTTATTTATTTATTTATTTATTTTAGTTCCACTTCTGGAAAAGATTGCAGCGATAAGAACAAAGACATTCAAAATTCAGTGGTCACTAGGTGCTAGGATGACAAAGAAGACGTCTCATGTCATTCATATAATAAACATGTGAAAGTTGTCTTTATGTATGAAGTTTTTTCACTGTATTTGAATTTTGAATTATTTCATCATAGGCTTTCCCATATGTTTAGTCCGGATTTTTATTAGTAGTTATCTACTTTACTAAAAAAATCTTATCTTGACACAGATTTTTACAGAATACGTATTGAAGAATAGGTCTTTGTCTTCAGTCATTGCAGAGTTAAGAGCTTGACTAGGAGCACAGAGAAGCTCTTTGAAACAGAGCTATTCTGAGGTTAATCTTATAGTAGACCTTTAAGTATTTCTGCCATCAAAAATTCAATGGTGTTATTTCAAATTCCTAATGTAACTGAATATCCAAGATATTTTTACGGTGATATTTGTAAGTATGACACTCAACTTAACACGTTATCTAAAGTGGCAACTGCAGGTCATGCATAGTAACCTACAGTACCTAAAACTGCTTTAGTAAAGATCCAATGTCATTTAAAATGCACTAGAGGATCCTGCCTGTTTTCCAGCTGTCAGCTACAGTAGGAGGCGGATCTCCAGTGTTACAGCTGTCAGCCCCATGTGGATGTCTTCAGTACTCAAATGCCACCTGAACTGAGTTCTCTGAGTGTAAAAGAAACTCTCAGAAATCAATCTAATTTAAATAAAACCTGACGCTTTTCTAGGGCAAGAGCTGAATGCCTTATGAAATGCCTTAAAGCATCATAACTGGAAGTAGATGTGTATGTGTATGTGTATGAGCAGTAACTCAGGCCATCAACATCAGCTTTGGAGTGAGAGGATTGATTGTAGTGCGAGCTATTAGCACACATACAAACACAGTAACCAGCAGGAAACTGTGGTCTCTGTTTTCCTTTGGAGCTGAATCCAATCAAGTATATTAAATAGCTTAACATCTTGTAATAATATACCTCAATTTCATGCTTTTTTTTAATATGCTGTCTGCTAGCATTTAGTAAGAAGGCTTTCTTGAAACAAATTAACAAAACAAATGGAAGGAGAGAGAGAGAACACTGAGTAACCCACTGTGACAAGTAGGCTTTACAAGAATCTGAGGGGCTTTCTGAATTGCTTTTCCAGACTTCCTGGATCTAAGGAAGAGTATAATAAGCATATGCTAGGCTTTTCCTGAGATTTGACAAAATTGTCCTTTTTTTTTTTTTACTTCAGTGAGGGACAAACCCCACAACAGTAATGGTAGTTTAGACATAATTTTAATTAATTATAATTTAATAAATAAATTATAGGGTAAAACCAAACCAAAACAAAATAAAAGTGATAACAGCACATTTTGAAAAAAAAAAAAAAATTTCAGCAAGTATAATGTGGTTTCCTGAGGTTCTAAAGGACAGTGCCCAGGATCTCCTGAGCTCCAGATGAATAAAAAAAAAAAAAATTGTTTGTTATATACAAAGCAAAGAACCCAAGGGCAGTAAGGATATAGGAAAGTTAATTTTGAACAAAACAGGAATGTTAGGGAACTGACATTTTTACTTCCCCTTGGAAAGAAACCTCTCTGTTGAATTTTTGTCATGACCCTTCTTTTGTTTTGAAATATGTCTTCTAACACTTTTTTTCCAGAGGAATCCCCCTTGTGCCTAATTAACTGTCTTTTATGCTGTTGCTACAATTCATGGACTAAAAAAGTGCTCTTAATTACCAATTTCATCTTCACAAAGTAATAATTCCAACAAGACAGATCTGATGGGAATTAAATTTTCGTATCTGTATATAGATATAGGAATAAATATAAGTAACTTCAGGATACCCATGATGCTAACTATTATGATTTTTTCAATTATTTTTATGTAGTTATTTTTATTATTTTTTTTTATATCTTATGTAGATTGAACATTCTATATTACTGAGAGAGAAAGAAGTAGGATTCTGCACAGTCTACAAGGATTCTCTGAGTAGACTGGATAGTGAAAATGAACATAACAACAGAACTACAATTACTTAAAATATTTTAGAAATTTTACTCCTATATCTTTATAATGTAGGTATTTTATTAAGTGGTATATTACCATTTTAGAAGGATCCATGCCTTTGGATAAAATATTTTAATGCCTTTTTAAAAAGATCTCACTTATTCAAGTACACTCCCAATTCCTGAGTTTCCATTCTATATACTGCTCCAACTGCATATATATCTGTTCATATTTGTTTTATATATGGATGGATGTATATTATATAATTTTACATATATATCATTGATTAATATTTATGTACATATGTTGCTTTTTCATGCTTCCTTTTTTTCTAAGCTAATGGTGGTGTGGTGTGATTACAGAATATTCACTGATAAGTGTATATATACACATATATATACACAAATAAAAATATGCATAGATACAAAATACAATACAAATAAATATATACATACAAATACATATGCAAATTTGTACTTATCCGCTAACAACATCTTTCTGTGCGGATGGTTAATTCATTATCATTATGAGTTCACTACCTATACAGAAAAGTTTGTCTCATATTGTTAGTACAAATATGTTCAAACTAAGTATTCAATCCTCTTGAATTCATGCTGTGCAGTTAGCCATCATGTCTATAGTCCCTAATGACTTTTAGTAGATAAGGTTAATATGACCACAGGAAAATGGAAACCAAAGCAGGCTTGTCTTCTCTCTTCTACATCTTTTCATTTCATACCTGATGTATTTATTCTACTTGCCCCCTTCCTAAAGGAGGATATACCCCTGATACTGCTTATTTTGCTCTTAGTTTTGTCAGTCATTGTGTCTGTGTATCTAGGAGATGTCCTGCCTGTTTGCATGTCTTTGTGCTCACCTTGTTCTTTTTTCTTCTATGACTTGGGTGACTCCTGCATGCACAGCTACACAGTCTTTTGCCACTTTGACAGTCGCACTTTCACACAGCTATGTAAAATTAATATACTTTATCTGGTCATGTCCATACAGTTTCATAAAATAGCTATACACTTTTGTGGGTTATACTATTTTAGCAAAAATTTTAGTGTAACTATTTCACAAATATTAATAATAATATTAAATGATAATATTAATAATATTAAATACTAATAGTAAATATTAGTAATAAAAATAGTAAATAGTTACACTATTTTAGGCACAAATTATATGTGGCTAGTTATTTTTAATTATAGTGTGGTTAGTATACTTACAATTTATAGGTGTCACAGTCCTGTGCTTGACCTCAAGAGTATTGGTGCAAATAGCTTGTAGGAGTGATATAGTAATCTGGATATCTTTTCTTGTGATTTTTTCTGTCTTACACTTAGGTAATTAATTTACTCTTGTATTTGCCAGGTGATTTAGTATACTGTTAGAAAGAGTAAATGGTCTATTGAATTACCTTGCAATCTTTCTCCTCTTTGTTGTTTTCTCCAGTACATTAGTTCTCTCATCTTGTCTTATCACATTCTTTGCATTTTTCAGCTTACTTTTCCTCTTTTTATATGTGTCTAAAACTATACTTCATTTCCCTTGACATCTTATTCACACCACTAAATTTCTGTTATTTAGAAAGCAAACTATGTGGAAGGGGAGTCATTTACTAGAAAGACAATAGCTTCTGTGTGTTTTGGATATATAATGATGCAACCGAGAAGGCAAATCATGAAATGACTGAACAGGTGGGTATGATCCAGGAATTATAATACAACTGTTCCCTGTTCTATTTTCTTTGAACTGCTATACTTCAGATGAACCAATACCATCCTAGTATTAAATAAAAATGTTATTGCAGTCATCTTTATTATTAGAAACATAAAAATTATATAGTTTCATAATCTGCAAAATTTTAGAAAGACATTATCATCCAGTTTCTTTTTCCACTATCAAAAGAAACTTTGTACACAGAACTATGAATGAATTGGTAAAAGCTTCTAAACAAGGTTTCCTGGGAGGCTGTCACTAAATGTTTATCAGTTTAGACTTTATTTTCATATGATCACATGAAATAACTAGCTTGCAAAACAGAAAAAGCAGAAGATAGAAAAACAGCATAATCCCACCCATTGCAGTTTTCCAGCTGAGTTTTGGATCAAGGAATCATGGAACACCTTTGCTACTCTATTTCTCACTGGATCTACCCTTTTTAAATATGAGATACTTCCTAAGGCATAGATGGAGATAAGCAATAGGTAGTCTGGAAGACATTCTTTATATTTCCTCCCCATTCTTCATCTTGGTGAAGAATTTGCTATGGGACAAAATATATCTCAGATATTCATAACTTATTAAGTGGAAATCCATGCTAAATTGGAATTTTTTAACTGTTTCTCTGTCCAGCATAGATGGAGGTTTGCCTTATATCTAATAGTATTTAAAAAATACATTTCAGAAAAAGTTTGTTTTAAACAGAGTAAACCACACAAGATTAATTTGTCCTGGTTGGGTAAAAATTTTTTATTAGAATAAGTGAAATCCAATTTAGAAATAGGCAGGAAACAATATATGATGCTGAATCAAAAACATTTCTTATTTTACACTGTGAATATACAGCATGACAGGGTAGAATATGTTTACCTCTTTCTGAGTAAGTTGGCTCACTTCATAATGCAATCTGTAGCGTACTTTTGTGTGTACTTTGTCATGGATTAATGTTCTTTTAAGATACATCTAAAGAGAGATGGATTTTTTTTAATGCATTAAGTGAAGGATCCAGCCTCTTCCAATATGAAGGATAATAATATGACTGTAAAGGAATTGACTCCTTGGTATTAAACATCAGTTAGGCTCCTAGCTGCACAAAAAATAATTGAAAATGAAAACATAATTATCTTATTTTCATAAAATGAAAAAGAGAAATCAGACTCCTACCTGCTTTATTTGTTTAATAACCCACTAATAACATTAATTTCTGAAAAAATAGTGCTATTTTACTCAACTGAACATGCCATTACAAAATAATGATATGCTTTTGATCCCCCAGACAGTAGGAAAATGCAGAAAAATGCAGGAAAAGACTCTTAAGAAGTTTTGGGGGACTTTAACCTTCTTAAGTCTTCTTATTTATCCTATTCAGTGAATAGAAACCAAAACTTCTATCATAAAATATGTGCACTTTTTTTTTTTTTTTTGGTGGGGGGTGAGGGGAAGGGACCGAGGGTGGCAGATGTGGTGAATTTTTAGATACAAATTATAGCAGATGCAACTGAGGGTCTTACCTAGACTTAGATATTATCAGATTATCAGGGGTATTATCTCTTCTGAGAGAAAAAGAAGCCACAAAAAAAATTGCTATTATGAACATTTCCATTAATGATATGTATATAGATGAGTGAACTAACCATTCAGAGAAAAAATAAAATCAGACTTGAAATTGAAAGTTATTGCTACCCTTTGTGAGTACAAACAACATATCCTGTAAATGAAAAAGATGTGGTCTCTAATGTTCCTTTGAAAACCTCAAAGTATTTATTAAAATAGTCCTTTCTATTTCTTTCTGTTTTGTACTGAAAGTCTAAACACTAATCACACATAGTAATAGAGGAAAAAAAATCAACTAATCTTCTTTCGTGTTATTTGAATTAAAAAAATGCAAAATACTATTGTGCCTGTCAAAGGAGCATAATTAGGAAAAGGAAGAGTGACTAGAGCAGTAAGAAGTGTGGCTAATTGCTGGAAAGTGGAGAATATAGAGAGCTTCAAATGTGTTTGTTAAAATACAAACAGTAATGGTTTTCTGCTGATGGGAGGTGAAAAGAGAGAAGCTGGTGGTTTGAGATAGATAGAATGGAGGAAATCCTGTAGAGACTTACTTTTTGTTTCTCATAGTTGCAGTATTGATGTGTCTGGACATTATCAGTCTGAGTGAGATATACTTTTAAGATCAGGATTGATTGTATTATTTCAAAATTCTTCAAAAGATCCAAAGTTATTATCCAGGAAATTGACACATTTATGTTAGAAATATGTTCATGAACTATTGTCCATGAACAGATAAAGCTATTGAAAAATCACAAAACTGATTCCAACAGAGTTTTTTAGTACTGCTTATTAATTTTCAGATTTTAAGATTTTGATCATATGCTTCTGAAAAATGTTAATCTTCATATTGCTATTACTTTTGAAAGGGAGAAAAATATACATTATTAAAACATCATTTTTATACTAAGATTTCAGAAGCCATTATTATGTCTGTAGGTAGCATGAGGCTTTTATATCATTTATGATTTTGTAGCATCAAGCTCAAATTATTCCAGGCTCTTGTTTGAAGTTCTTTCACGCTGTTTTCAACAGACTGAGGCTACCAACTACCGTGCATTCACAGGAACTTGTTCTTGTTTGTTGGAGATGAATTCATCAATTCATTTCATGACTTGAGTTCTGTTTTGGACATGTTTTTGCATAAAGCTAACAGCTGGAAAATACATCAATATGTATGTCAAAATATTAGATGTTAGCATTGGCTTCTGTCTTAGATCTGAAACTCTCCATATCCAATTTTAGGGGAGTTCAAACACAGTTCTGATTACTGAGATGTCACTCTATAAGATCAGTAGTAGTAGGCTTGCTTGTGAAATCTCTCCAGTACTACTTCTCTACTCCTCTAGAATCCTGATGTGTTCAAATTTAAGATTAATATTTGATTTTCTTATGATGACTGTTTCATTCTCCCCTGACCCAGTAATCTCAAAAGTTAAGAATTTTTCAAATCTGTTTTTCAATTTCTTGTCTTCATGATGGCACTCAAACTTCTCATTGTATGGAATGAAAAGCATCTATATCTATAAGACTCAACAGTTTTTCATATTAGGAATTAAAAAGTTTTTCTCTCTTTTATTTAGACTCAGGACATAGAATTGCTTATATTTAAAAAAAAAAAAAAGGAGCACTCATTGTCAAATCATTTGCATAACAAAACTATATTAAAAACCTAGTAAAGTAAACATATTGTCACAATGTCAGCAAAACTTAAGATATTAGAAGAAAACAGGGAGTATATTTACTTTGGATTTCTGTTGAACTGTGCTGCATGCACTCCTTTAAGAGATTTATGGAAACATTTTTGCACATCAGAGCTTGTCTTTAAATTCCCTTTGGGGTGTTTTGGAATTGTATTTTTTTTCAGTTATTGATTTAAGTCCTACTTAGATCATTGAGAATATGACTTGCGGATATGTGTGTGACTTGGGTACCTATTTGTGTCTTCTAGTGTTTTATTTTTTTTTCTGATTAGAGACAGTCTCAAAACAAAGCCAAAAGCCAAAAGCACATAAGTGATTTGGAAATATGGCAAAATAGGAAAAAAATTAGCAAATCTTCTGGAAAGCTATATGGTTTAAGGCACATGGTTTGCATAGGAGAAAGCTATCTAGCACATTGATGAATCAATCATTTGCCATTTTATATAGAGTTTTGCATATATTCATTTCCACATGCATGAATTAAAAAATATGGAGAATTATTTCTGTAACCTTAATAAATCTCTTGTAGACTCTACCCTCTTTTCATTTTTTTTAACTAATTGCCTAACAATGAGGTAGGCAAGCTATAAACTCTATATGCACCAGTCTTAGCAACTATTATATGATTTCAAAAGGAAAGCATGATTTAACATCAGTTGTTAAAAATAATAAATATAATAGAATGTCTTAAAAAATCTGTTCACCTGCATCAGTGAAAAGAATCTAACACAGCAAATATAAAGCACCTCTTTGTGAAATATTTCATTAGAAAATTGCTGAAAAGTGGAAGGATAAGGTATTAACCATTGTATCTGTGTTAATAAATAGCTATACGTTCATAAACCTGTTCCTAGCTGTTTAAATTGCGTATAGAAATTTAAAGATGTGAAACTAGGACAACCAATTTTAAACTAACCTAACAAATCTATGTAAAGATTCATTTATCACTTTACTGGAACCTTTCCTAGTCCAAGTTAAATTAATTTTGTTGTACTAAATAAGATTCAAAACATTTTTCTGCAAACCACCAGAGAGATAGGAGGCCCTTCTAAAGATAATGCAAGTGGTATGGGAAGGGAATTATATAATGGAGGTAGCCCAGACTAAAGAAATCTTTATGGACCTTTTCAGAAGGGTTATTTTTGAAAATGATTTTGCCTGTTTTCAAAGAAAGTAAAAGCAAGTGATTGGAACTAATTTGCTGCAATTTCTTCTTTGTGCTGCATATCAGCACAAAACCATTTAGTACCTCCTTTTTGAATCTTATGTTTTGATTTCAGTGTTCATTGCTTTACTCGTTTTTCATTCCACTTTTATTAGGTGAAGAATCAGTATATGCTATCCTGGCAAAGAATTCAATGAACAATAAATCTTGATAAATATCAAATGTATTTTTTTTTTCATTCTATAAACCCCTATATTTCAGATTTTTTTATTTTTATTTTTATTTCATCAGGCCTTGATCAGTTTGGGTGTCATATTCCTTTAAAAAGACATTGACTGAGTTTGGTGAACAATCTGAAAGGAGAAGAAAGAGTCTTCTTTTTCTGGTAAGCAAGTGAAGTTATGTAAAGTCATGTAAAGAAGCCTCTGAATGCCAGGGAATAAAAGGTAAGGAAAAAAAAAAAAAGAAAGAGAACCAAATAAAGGGTGAGGAAGACTTCCTCAAAGAAACACATGGAAATGACCAGAGCTCATACTCCATCTTTTAGTAGAGGATGCAGACTGTGACCCCAATACATCAATATCCTACTCCAGGGGAGCAGTGCACAGGGAAAACCCAAAAAGCTTCAGTGTTTTTAAGATGTAAGATGCCTTTGAGATGGAAAAAGAAGTTAATGATTATTAATTATTCTTTATATTTAACTTTTTATATAAACTATATATATAAGTTTATATTTTATTTACCTGTGGAGTTTGAATTGACAGACCTCTAAGGTGTAGTCATCTTTGGTTCTTCATTCTAAAGGTAGTAGACTTACTTAAAGGAGAAAGACAAAAAAAGAAAAAGGAAATACACAATATGGGATAGGAAAGTGGCCAGTCCACTTGCATTAAAACATTCACTGTCAGTTCTAAATGCAATACATAGGTGGGTCATGAAGGTTAAAGGCACTGTAAGATTGACTATGGTTTTGTATTCTTATTTTCTGAAGCCAGTCCTCTCACAATCATATCTATACTGTTTTGTTTATTTTTGTAGACAGGCATTTTGATTTCAAAGACACATTGCATTTATCATATTGCACTCAGATGACATTTATTACCACCACTGTGTATTTTAATTTACTCTTGGAAATGTGTAATGGTCGTAAGTTGGACCCTGCTCTTGACATGAGTTATTTTTGTACAGATCTCTTTGCTCAATAGGTCAGAAAGCAATTTTTTTGTCATATCAATCAAATCTGTTGCATTACATTTCTAAAGTTTATGAAAGACAGGAGTAAATTGCCTGAAAACAAGTGCTCTTTTTTCTTTTTTTTCCCTCCTAACTTTATCTCTGCTGCTCTGTGGTAAGTTTACCTGACTAAATAGTAATTTACTTTCAAATTACCAAACTGGCTAAAATGAATTTTATTTCTAAAATCTACCTCAACCACTGACAGAACATATGCATAAAAGCTTTCTGATTGTATATTCAGCACATACAGTATATATACAGTAAAAAGTAACTTTTTCACTTTTGTGGAAACTTAGTGTAGGAGATTCAGTGAATATGTAAGTAGATATTTAAAGGTTATGTGTTTAGTAACTACTTTAGGCTCCTTTAGAATATAGGATAAAGAAATTTCAGAGGCCTCTTCCTTCCATTCTAAATTAGTTAACTAAAGGAGTATTTCGAATTCCTTTCTCCCCATTGACTATGACCCTGGGACTCATCAAAGACCTCTCAGCCTGATTTTAATCTTAGAAACTAAGAATCAGCAAATATTGAGCAAGCATCAGACTCATGCTATCATATACCTAGCATGTATATGACTAGTATGTTTGCTTAATCCTGATTCTTAGTTGTTACACAAAGATGACTTTTCTGAGTTGAGCATAAGTAAATGCTTGTTTGAAGTCTTGAGATTTGCTTGGTGCCTTCATCATAAAGATTTCTTTAATCACAGTCGTCCCTAATTCCCTAATATTGCTAAATTTCAGCAATGGCTATAGCATAGTTTTTGACCAATAGACTTAGAGTGTGCATCTCATGAGAGACTAGCAAGAAAGAAATCATGAGCAGTCATCACAGCTGATAAGAATTAGGCTCTAGGAAGAAATCTTCACTGTAAAAATACTCTCCTAGGATCTTGCATCAGACATCTAAAATTCAAATGAACACTGGATCTATAAACATATATGCCATTAGAAATTTTGTTACTTAGACTCTTTTGTTGCAATTTTTCCAATTCTCTTCCAATCTCACTGATTCCCCTGCCTGCTGCCAGAAAATAAATATCAACTTTTTCACTTTGAGTCAGATAGAAATGCTATGATGACATTTTTGAATTAGGAAAATGTCTAAGATACTGGGACACAGACTGATCATGTTAATTATAATCTTCTTTTGAAGAAAGATATATATATATATATATACACAGACATATATGTGTGTGATTTTGCAATCACTTGTCAAAAAGGCATAGTGAATTTAAAGGCAGCGTTCTTGCTTTGTCTTTCTCTTTTCCCGAGGATAATAATATTTTGTAGCATCTTTCCAGTATAAGCTTTCAAGAAAAAGTATCTCTGTAGTAAATAACCCTGGAAGTTGATATATATTTTCCTTGTGATTATACTGATTTTTGTTATCAATTTTAGACATGGCAGCTTTTCTGAATCTGGTTCTACATAAAGCAAAGAACAATAAAGGAAGTCTCTAGGCAATCAAAAACACAATATGCAGATAAGGGAAATTAAGAGATTACTGTACATAAGCAAAATAAGGAGAAAGATGGAATATAAAATCCTGATGGGGAAAGTCAATTTACCACCTAAAGAAATGTGATGAGATGTCCAGACATTTTCTTGTCTTTTTCATATATTTACTTTTATCTAAAGGGTTGAGGGGTTTTTTTTCAGCAAAGATATGGATTTTTCCTTTTTGTAGACAGTAGAAAACATGTTTTCCTCTTAGACAGAAGAAATTGGAGTAACTGAAGAAATAAAGGGGTCTTAACATACTTATATATATTTAAGTAAAAAATTTTAATAATAATAAAAATATGATATAATATTAAAACCCATGGAACATTTCCTGGAGGGCAGAGTTATCAAATTGACTTTTTTTATAGTTTTGTTTAAACCGTTTCAATTTAGTGCAGAGAAAATTTAACTCTACTTATGACACATTCTGATAAATGTTAAATGAGCTTGCTAACCATTGGGATATCTGCACCCACGCTTCCTTCATTCAAGATTTCCAGAGTCACTCCAAGTTCAAAATTGCTCCTGGGATTTGTCACTTGATGTAAAATTCATGCCACCAGACATTTTCATGAACCTTATACCTACTATCCATATTTTCTTCTACATGCTGGCAACCACCTTGAACATGAAAACACGTTTTGCATATTGTGCTGTAAAGAAGCTGCTGATGAAAATGTATTACTGGTTATTGTCACAGTACTGATGAAATAGCTGGAGGCTACATAGATGACTGGGCTACGCACGTTGCAATGAGTTTACCCCTAAAGTCCTTTACTTTTGAAATGTTCCTGAGGTTGTCCTTTAGGAATATCAGCAACAGTTAACTTCAAATATGTTTCTGAAATCAAGAATTGTTCCTGATCTGTTATTTTGCCCTCAAGCTTATTTTAGATGCTGCTGTACATAACAATACATATATAACATAGTGAACACCAAATGCTCCACTTGAGGAGATTCCTTTTAAATATCATTACCTAAAAGTAATTCAGTGCTTCATATCAGTCACCAAAAATCTCATAAAAAAATCATCACTGAGCTTATCTTAAGGAGAGGGATTTATACCCTTTATTTTTTAAAAAGTTCAGAAATAGAAGCAATTTATTCTAAAGAGAATGTTTGCAGTAGGATCTTTTAAAACTACGGAGAATATAAAGATGATTATAAAACACACATAAAACAGCACAGAAGACCATAAACATTAAATAGATGAGTTTATTTCAATATGACTTGGAAGGCAGATTTGCATCTGTTAAAATTTTTGTAGAAATAAACTCTGTTTTCTAAAAAATGTGTATATTCATGTTATCAGAGAGTAGGCAGAGTATATATTTATTTGTTTACTTTGTATTCCTCTGTGTCCTTTACATAAAAAGCCATGTGCATACAGTTTTGCTACTGACAAGAGGTGAAAAGGGTCTGGAGAAAAAACATTCAGATTAACAAAACCAGAAAAAATATGATACTGAATCTTAATACTCGAGTGCTGGTAGATAGCGCTAATGGCCACTTGACATCATCAAAATACCATGCTAAAAGATAATGGTTACTTATAGATTAAACTAGATTATTTACAAATATAGTTCAAAACTTAGCAGTATCAAAATTTAAGTTTAAGTGCCCAGAATAAAAGAAGACCTGTACAGATTTCTTTCCACTCACTTAGTTCCTTATTGGGCTCCTTTGCCTTTTTCTCGCTTCATTCTTGAGCTTTGACAATCCAGTCTTTCCCTGCATTAAAGTCTTATTGGTATAGTAACTTAACACTTTTATATGAAGATAAATTAGAATTAAAACATCAAAATTAAAATATCAGTCAAAAATAGAAACAGAAAAAATATTCATTTCATATTTCACAATATTTGTTCTTTTTTTGTTTGGATCATCTCTTTAATATTCCTCCTGAATTTATTAATATACTTTCATTAAATATTTAATTTTTAAAATATTTCATAAATGTTCCTAAATATGTTCTGGGTATGCTGACAATCTTATAGAGACTTGAAAGATGCTACATATGTGGTCACATCATTCTGGTATGTTCGTTTTTAATACGGCTTTGCTTTGAAATCAACATCTCCTGTTTATTTTGGGCCATGAATTCTAACATAGTCCCTACTGAAATCTCTTTATCAAAAGACAGCTTCTAACTTTTGCTAAGACATTTTTGCTGCATTAAAGCTACATTTATTCCTTGTTCTTTTCTAAAATGTCAGTGAATGTGGCACATCTGAGGCTGATCATTATATGGGGAAAAAAGAATCCTTTTTAAAGGCAGAGTAATGCCATCCACTCATGTCAGAAAACAACATGAAATCCAAATAAAAAAGTAAAAAGTTAAAAAAGAGTGTAATTTTGCACTCTAAAAGAGTGAAACTCTGCTGTATAGAGTCTGCAAAATGATTTAGGCTCAAAAAAGTTACAAGAGAAGGAAGAAAAGGGTTTTATTTAGAGAGAAAAAAAAGTATTCTCTTTCTTTACCTGACCTTCAGTCACGGTTATGGGAGAAGTAGTCTTCAATGGTTCTTTGTTTATGATTCAAATGAATTCAGCAATGAGATTAAATAGCATTACATAGCTTTCATTTTCATCTTACCTTATTTTCATTGTTGGTATGAAGTATCTTCTCAGGACTGGCAGGAGACCAGAGTCTACTAAAAGTATCCTGCTGCTCTGTCCTCTGTAGGTCTCCTTATATGGCTGGCAACATGAAAACCAAGGAGACTAAAAATAAGAAACAAATGTCTCAAATTCATTTTTGAGGGAATTTGTTCTTCAATTCAAAAATTATTCTTTCAAAATATATTTTTTTCTCCCCACAATATTCTACACCAGTTAAAATCCAGGCATATGTATCTATGCACCCTGACTCTGTAAAGTTTGGTTTGGAAACTAGAATATTCCAGCATTGTATTTGTATGCTATATTTGAAGTTATTTAGAAAATCTATTGGACCTACTGTGGACATTTTAGAATGTTTCACAGGAGAATTCTTCGGTCAGATAAATACCTTTTCTTCTGTCTGACAAAGACAATAAAACTTTTCCAAGTTGTCAAATATCACCATTTACATTCTTTTGTATTTAACAGATCCTGACAAAGATATATCACTAAAACTGATAAACAATCTACCTGAAGATAAATGTATATTTCCAGTTCTACCAATTTGCACAGCAGTCTCTGGAAACAGCGGCACATTACAGAAACTGCATCAAAGAGAAAGTTCACAGTAGACAAGGTATTCAAAAGGTATTCAAAATATGATTTCCCATGGTTCTTTTGATATGGAAGCTTGTTATTTGAATATAAGCAATACTGTGAGAGCAAGCACTTAAAAGCTCAGAAATGCTAGTTTCTCTGGATTTTCTACAGTTCTTTCTCTTTGGATTCTATGTCAGTATCCAGTGCTGTTTTTAAAAATGGGATCAGCAAGCCTGTTTCCCAGCCAATCACCTTAATAGCTCAGGAAGTGTGGGTTAGATGAATGGATAGTGGACTGAGAACTTGCTGAATGACATAGTTCAAAGAGTTGCGATCAGTGGTGCAAAGTCTAGTTGGCGATCTGTAGCTAGTGGTATCACCCACGGGTCAGTACTAGGTCCAGTCTTGATCAGTTTCTTCATCAATGTACTGTACAAGAGGGACATGGAACTACTGGAGTAAGTCTCAAGAGGGGCTACAATGATTAGGAGACTGGAGCATCTGTCCTGTGAGGAAAGACTGAAAGATCTGGGAGTGTTCAACCTGGAGAAGAGAAAGCTGAAGAGGAGGTCTTACCAGTGAGTACAAGAATCTGAAGAGAAGGGGATCTGTATCAAGGGGATGGAGCCAGACTCTTCTCAGTGCTTCAGTCCTCTAAACATCCTAGTGACCATGACATTTTGCTGGAATCACTCCAGTAGATCTATGTCTCTCTCTAACTGGGAGCCCAGAATAGCACACGGTTGTTCAAACAGGATCTTACTAGGGCTGAGTAGATGTTTCCCCTTCAGCTATTGGGAAAGATCTTAATGCAACTTACTAATGTGTTGACCTTCTTTGTGCAATAGCACAGTGCAGGATCATGGTCAGTGTGTTGCTCACCATTACTTACAGGTTCCCTTTTTTTTTTTTTTTTCTGAGAAACTGCTTTCCTGCTGTCCAGCCAGTCGGTCCCCAGCCAGTACCGATGCAGAAGGTTATTTCTCCTCAGGTGCAGAACTTGTCATTTCCTTTAGCTGAACTTCATGAAATTGCTCTTGGCCCATATCTGCAGTCTGTCAAGGTGCCTCTGAAAGACAGCATGACCATCTGGTGTATAAATCACTCCTCCAAATGGAAGGTGTAGGTTGTTACATTATCAACATTAATGAAGGAGTTGAACTATACTGGACCCAAAGTCAACCTGTACTATATACCATTAGTGACTAGCCTCTGAGTAGGCCTTGTGCTGCTGATCGCAACCCTCTAAACCCAGCAATTCAGAAAGCTTTTAGTCCACCTCACTGTCCACTTATGTAATCTGTATTTTATCAGTTTGTCAATGAGAATGTTATGAGAAAAACTGTCAAAAATATAAAGCTGTGGTAAACAATACCCATTGTTTTCAACTCATCCCCCAAGGCAGTCCTCTCATCAATAGATTATCAGATTAGTTAGCATGATTTCCCCATTGAAAATGTGTAGGGAATCGTGAAAAGGAGTAAATATCTGCCATTGGGAATAATGGTGCCCTTCCCACGACCCTGCTACGGGGCATGCCCAGATGCTACCTGTACAGGGGGGTCTGGATGCCCCCTGGGCGACCTCTTGGGCCTGCACATGCTCAGTCAGGCCTATTGGCCTGACTGAGCAGGTGCGAGGGCCTTCCAGAGGCTTCTGGAAGCCCAGGGGAGGGGGCCGGAGCCCTGAAGGTGGGGGCCAGGAGCAGTCTGCCCTGGCAGGCTGCCCGCGCACCGACAGGGCCGGACCACTCACCTGTGCCCCCTAATTAGCATTCACCCTATCCTGCCCTTGCCCCTCCTTTGTTCCACCCTTTCTCCTCCCCCTCGTTACTCTATATAAGTTATTGTTTTTTCTAATAAACGGGCTTCGCTGCTAAGACCACCTTTAGTGCTGGGTGTGTCTTGTTCTTTTCGTTATCCTGCCTGATGCCGAATAACCTTGAGCAGCGCATCCTGGTCGGGACCTCCGTGAGGGCGCCTCTCGGCCAGGGTGAGAGGTCACCCCCCGACCACTCTCCTCGCGCTTACCGACCCCGACTCCTGAGGCTACTTCGGGAAGCCTGCCTTCCTCTTCCGGCAACTTCCATTGGGACTGGTGAGAGGGGCCTTACTCTCGGGGTTGGGGGGAATAAAAGGAATCAATATCTGGGGTTACAAAGGGTGCGCGGCCTCGGGCCCCTGGGAAGTCGAACTACATTAGGGGTTGGCCTGCAGACCCGAGAAGCCGCAGCTCGGGGAAGCTGTGGGCCACTAGCGGCGGCAGCGCGGGGCGGTCACGATCGGAAAGCTTGCGCGAGGGGTTTTAACAGTTCCATCTTTTATTAAAAATGCATACTGATTGTTCTTGTTCACCTTGTGTTTAGAAATAGCTTCCAAGATTATCTCCATCACATTTCAGAAATCAAGGTGAGTCTGACCTTCCTATAGTTTCCCAGACCTCCCTTCCTCTTCTTGGATAAATGATTGACAATTACTTTCTTCTAGTTCTCAGAAGCCTCTCCAAGTCTACCTGACCTTTCGAAGATAGTCAAGAGTGGCCCCCGGTATCATAAGTACTTGTGGGTGCATCCTGTATTTATCTCAATTCCATCTATCCAGGATAAATCTTCCTTGCTTAAAATGACATTGATCATTTCTTTCCTCCTTTCCTCTTTTTCTTTTTTTTCCTTTCTTTTTTTTTTTTTTTTTTTTTTGTTGGAGTATGATATTCATCGTTCAGGGTTTATTTCTCCTCGTAGAGTGAGTCTACCTGAGGTCACTTTATGCTCTGTTGCCATAGTTTACTTTTTTGCTCTCTCTTCTGTGGTGTAATCCTGTAGCCCAGTAATACAGCACAGCCACTGTTATCAAAAAGTCCAAGGTTTTTTTATTGAGTTTGCAAATAATATCCACTCTCATGTTCTTGCAATAAAAGCTGTGTATAAGAGTCATATTTTGACTTATAGAATCTCAGTTTCTCCATTGGCTAGTAGAATGAGAATGAATAGTCAATAATACGTATGTTAAAGTTACTGTTTAACTTTTATCATTTTAACCACTATCTTACAAGCTTTTCCATTTCTGCTTTTTTTTTTTTAGCCTTTAGAGTTAGAATATTTTAATATTTTTTTCAAAAAGCTGTAATGGCTCCATACATGCAAGCAATGACAAATAGCTGAAAAGCCATGAATTATGTATTTTTCTGCTTAGCAAAAACTTACAGCAACTTGTTTAGATAATCTAAAGCTGCTTATCTCTTATAGTACATTCATCTCTTTAAGCTCTACTTCTGAAAAAAAAATGACATATGAAACACAGAAATCTACTTACATTTCATCTTCAGTGACTTCTTTCATTGCATTTGCATATCAGCCTTACTTATGAACATTAACACACTCGGTTACTCAGTCTTTGTCTTGATTTTTCTGTTCCTCACTTTTCATCCCACATTTTATATAAAACGTCATTGTCCCTTTCTGCCATTTTGCTTTATGCTTGAGAGACATTCATTATTTGTATTATGGGATATGAATAGACATTCTTGCATAATGAGATGCTCATCTGCTTCCCTTTTTCAGAGTTTTCAGAGTTTAACATACATATTATAAAAACATTTCAGTCATCTCAGCAGCCGTTTTCCTCCTCCTTCCTCTCAAGTACAACTAATAAAATGTAATTTGTGAAGTGCTCATGTCAACAACTTTTACTAAGTATGCCAACTGCCAAACAAGCTGAGAAACAGGAAGAAGAGTGAAGCGCTTGAAAACACAGTATTGTTAAGAGCTGATTGAAGTCTGCTTGCTTTCTGCAGCCATTGATACTTGTCCTTGTTTCTGCTGCACATTGTGAGCTATGGAAAAAGGAGTAAGAATCTTGTCTTACTATGTTTTACTGGGGCTAAGCATTCATGAATATTCTGAGTATAGATTGCTAGGAGGAAAGCAATTCTTCATTTCCCATAACTTCAAGTGTTTCCAAGTGAGTCTTAAGAGAAGGAGCTGTAATTTCACATACGTAAGTCATTCAGGCCTTCATTCACCTTTTGGGTAAAGTAGATAAGTTTTATTCCACTTGTTTGACTTTCTCTGATATCAATATAAATTCAAAGTGACTGCTGCCAGTGGATTTAGATGCGCTTAGAGCCTCTTCAGCAGTAAGCTCTCACCTTGAGGATGGAGTCCACCCAGGGAGCTTAAGATCTACCAGCTGTAGTCAGAGAAAGGTTTAATCAAGAGCCAGCTTCTTTTACAAATAGTATTAAGTGGAGATAATAAAAGTCTTCATGATAGATAGCTAATGTAATAAGTAACAGATTGTGAAGAGAATAATATCCCTTCAATCATTTGAGGAAGTTCTTCATGTTGACTTAAGCACAGAAAGATAATTTACTGGGTTACTGAGAAAGCTCACAAAGCTTACTATCATTTTTTGACTTCCCTGAGGTACTTGACAATTTTTTTTTGTTAGTTGCCTATGCTCCTATCTCACGACTAAAAAAATAAACAATGAAATTATAGCCAGGACTGTTTTCAGCTATTTGATGATCATTTAACTTGTTTCCATATTTTTTCCATGTGGTTGCCTCTGCCTATATTTATATAGAGTTTAAATTCTTTTATTTTTCCTTTGAAGGATTGTTGAGTAGATAGAAATTACAAAAGATGACAGTTCATTTAAATTGTAACAATAAGAATTTCATTTTTTAATGAACAAAGAAACTAAAATAAATGAACAAAGGTCAGAGGAGAAGAGATTCATTCCCTCTCTATATATTATCTACTTGGCTTTTTATAGGTAAATCTCCCAATTCAATCAGGGATACATCTTCTTCAATGTACCAAGCAGGTTTAACTTGGGAGAATTTTCTTGAAGGGACTTCCGCCTGCCTTTTATCAGTGTAAAATATTCTATATTTTTTTCTAGATTTTGTCATTATTATAAAATAAGAGTATTGCTTCCTCAGGTGTTCCTTAATAATCATCAATAACATTATCATACGTTGTATTTTGCTATAATACCACACATCTTATTAAAATTTTGTTAACCAAATATTTAATTCATTAAAAATGTCAGCAGTTGTAGCAAGGTAAGGAAAACAATTATGCAAAGAGTAATCTGAACAAAAGCTTTATGAAGATAGAATGTAACACTGACAATACTAATGTTTTGGTGACACTTCAATAATTCAAGGTATTAAATATATGGTTAAGAAACTTTTAAGTAAAGCTAGTACTTTTGTTATCAAAACCTCTGGAATTAACTGCATCCTTTTAAGAAATTCTCTTTTTTTTTAATTAATCAATTTATTTATTTTTACACAGGGAACATGAAGTATACTTTTGAAATATTTACTTTATTCCACACAATTAATTTAAAGTAGCTACTTAAACAGAAATGCTCATAGGTCCTTTAAGACGATTAAAAAAAAAAAGGCAGAGATCAGTTAAGTTTTTATATTTAACTTTTTAATTTTCTCATTAAGATTTTAATTTAATTAAACCCAGCTTCTGTATATACCTTGTTAAATTATTTACCTTGTTTTGTTAGAACCTATATTTGAACGTTTTCATCAAGTTGGAAAATGCTGATGGAGTTTCAAATCACGTCTCTTTCCATATCATTCTGGTAATTAATATAACTGTGATAAATGCCAAGTAATTTTAACTTTTAAAGATTACTCTTAATTCAGAACCTAAGTCTCCATAGATTTTAGATTTTTAATGCTGAATATTAAAATATGTTAATTACCAAGATAAACTCAAGCTAAACAGCAACTTTTTTTGTGTGTGTGAATTCTTGAAATCTCTCTCTATACAATTGTGACTATTGAACAAAAGTTACTTTAAAGTATACCTTGATTTTTAGATCTCACTCAAACTGAGAACACAATGAGCAGCAAGAATATAAAGCTAAAGGTCAAGAATCTCTCAGTTTCAGTTACATATAAGTAATTCACAAAAATATATAAATAAATATGTAGGTAGATAGATATAGGGAGGAACAATTTGATTTGCAGAGATACAATTGATCTTACACAGACATAACTTGATAAGCACAGAAATAGTTAAAATATTTAAATTAATAATAATTAAAATAATTTTACAAAACCTTCCCCAAATATTTATTATTAGTAATAATACTATACTGTTAGAAACCTTTGCTTAGGAATTGCTGTCAGATGGAATTTGATCAATGCAAAAAGAATCGATATTTTAGCTAGAGTTTACTTTTATGATGCCCGGTGTTATACTATGATAGTATCAAAAATTGATATGCTTATAAATGATCTCTTTTAAACATAATTCTTTTTATATTTTTATACAATATATGCAGAAACATTTACTGATTTAGATATTTGTTACTGAAAGTGGATATATATTTTTAGAGTGTTAATACTACTTTCATCAATGTTATTCATGGCATTTTAGAGCCTTTAAGAGTACTTTTCATTTATTAGTGTCAGAAATGTATTGAAGGAATGATAAGAAAACAGGCAGTAAAGTGCACCTAATGCAGTCTCTCATCATTTTATCACCAAAAAAAAATCAAAAAAAATGACTTAAAAACCATGTAATGAATAAAGAAATTAAAATTATATAAAAAGCTGAAAAGTTCAGAGAAACAGATCAGAATGAAAAGGAACGTCAAGAATCAGTTTATTTTAGATGACTTCAAAAGAAATCTAAATCAGGCAAACTAAACACAGTTGACAAGAAACTTCTTTTACTATATAGCAGGGCCAAAGGAGTTTCTCTTAATCAAGATATAGTTTGTAATCACGGATTTTGATACTAAGAAGAGATGCATTTATCATCCTTCCTTTTAGTTCCAAAATGTTCTTTTTTGCATGGATGTTTATTTCCCATTGTCCCAAAAGAGAAATAAATTACCTTGGTATTGTCACAAATTTCCACAAACAAAAAGCTATTTGCACAGGAAAAGCACTAACACCCAAGGATTAATGAAAGACTCCATATTTAAATGTAGTAATCTGTAAAGCTTCTATTTTATTCTATTTTAAAATAAGTCTCTCATATTAAAGTTCTCATCTCACCTATCAGTCCTCGAATAGTTTCTTTTGGCACTGAGGCATTGTTATGTATTGGGTAAGTTGAAAAATAATATCATTTTATTTAAGAAAGTGCAACCACAAATATATGAAACCTTTTTCTCACATTTTCTGTACTGGTATAGCTATCAGTTCAAACTCATCATGCAATGGCTATGTTCAATAGCAAATTGAAGATGTGTGTGTGTGTGTGTTTGTGCGTGTGTGTATATTTGTCTGCACTCCTTTTTTTTTTTTTTTTTTTTTTTTACTCTGAAGCATAAATGGGGCTGAAATCAAGTGTAACATATGAATTTGAAAGGAAGAATTCTAATATTACTTGTGGAAATTTGGAAGAGTTAAGAGCATGTAGAGAGAAATTTCAAGAAGAATTGAACTAGAATCCAGTAGCCATTAGTGATATTTATGGAGTCTTCACAAAAACAACATTACATGCACCAAGCAAAGTAAAATTGCCAATTTGGTCAATTTGTGACCAGACGAGATTATGAAGAAGGATTATGGAACTGAATTATGGAGAAATTTGTGATAACTGACCATGCTTAAGACCCGTTTGCACAGTGATCACCTGATTACCACCAGACTGGCTGATATGAAGTTTTTTAAAGAATATGTTTAGCAGTTTCCTGGAGGAATTATATACTTAAATGTCATCTGACATTAGTACAAAAGAAATCAAACATACCTCAGTGTTTTATGTAGATGAACAACTTGCAAATTATGTGTTTTGTTGCTTTCTTTGAGTCAAAACAATGTTAAGGAAATTCTAATTAAATTACTAAACTGCTTATAATTATTATCACAACATCCATGACTATCAAAGTGAGAAAGGTGATTGTATACCCTAATAGATGTGAAAATGTGTTAGTGCAATACACATAGATAAGAACAGAGCAACTCAGAGCTCCATCAGTTCTGATCATAGTGAATGAATTAGTGAAATCTACTCCAATCTTCAGCATCAAAGTCATTGAGCTGTTTGAAGGGCTAAAGAACAAGTGGAATTTTTTTACAAGACACTGTCACATGTTGATAAGAAAAATGTGCCTCTGTAAAAAACAATTAATTGTGAATAATTAAACTTTTAAATGTGTTGTCTTCTTTCTCTGTTTTCCAGTGTAGAACAACAAATACTCCTGTCTTTTTAGCCTTATCTCCATATGAATAATCTATACAGTTCTTCTTCTGTACGGCATTAGTCTCTTAAACCTCCACTGTGCTACACGCCTTGAGATCCTTACCAGCTCAAAAAGGATTAGATTTATCAGCGGCTGGAATCTCTTTCAAAGGAGAGCTGAAAAGTGCTCTGAATTTCCTAATTTAAAGTTACCATTAGCTGGTTCTCTGAAACACAACTATCAGTCACAGTATCACTCTTAATCTCTTCATCCAATTAGTGTTTAATGATTTATATCAAATGCCACAGGTTCAATGGCAGTGCCCCCTTCTGCTCTTTCCTGCAACCTAATTGATAGGGCTCCCCTGTACTAAGAATCTAATTGTAGATTGTATCTTTAGGATCTATTCCACTGAGTCCTAATATTGAAGAAAATAGAGAATCATGAAGAAGTTGTAAAAGAGCTGAAAGAAATGACAGGTTCCTGTCAGAACACATCCTGCCAAGAGGAATAAAAATAGCCAAGACAAAATAGCGGTTGTTACCAGCAAGAATACTCCTCCTATCAATGGAAAAGAATTCCCTCAATATTTCCTGGAAAACAGAAGAGGGAAAAACAAACAAACAAACAAACAACAACAAGAACAAAAACAATCAAACAACACAACAAACAACATCAAACAAACAAAACCAACTTTTCTTCTAATACAATGAGAAGATTCTACTCCAAAGCTATTTCAAAGAGATAAATCTTTTTTTTTTTTTTTTTCTGTTATTAGTGATCCAAAGAGCAGGAAATTATAGTAAAATGTTCTGCTTCATTTAGTTACAATCTGAAGAAATCAGGGCCAATGGATAATCCAAGAGTAACCCATTACTACTCATGTCTGAGATGTGAGATGTACACAGGCTCCCATAAAGTTTTTGTTTGTTTGTCTGTTTGTTTGTTTTTTCCCCACATATTTACAATTATGTTCTCTGCCTTTAAAAAGGAAGACATATAGGAAAAGTATGACAATTTGAATGTTATGCACAGCTTGCTTTTAGATCTGGTGCTAAATATGATAGTTGGCAGATAAAATGAAACTGTTATCTTGTCCAGGGTGCCTGAATAATGGCCACACACAAAATGAAATTAAATTAATGGATGGAGAAAAGAAGGGGCCAGTACATGAAAGGAAATGCCTGCTTCTCACATATAAAAAATAGATACTTTTGTTTCTGATGAGTGAAGGAGTCAGGTGGGAAATGGGACAGGAAGGAAAGAAAGAACTATGGTCCAGCAGAACGTGTATTTTTTTGAAAAACAGATGTGTGTTTTGGACATAAGTTATAGGAGATTAATGTGATTGGCAAGTGTGATGCAGAGCATCCTGGCAAATGTTACTCAGAGCATCCTAATCTCAAGAGGCGACACTGCAACCATTTCTAAAGTTCTCAGGTTCTTCGTTTGCTAATGGCACAGAAATAAGTTGTATATGTATAACATATGACAGATGATAGATACTATTACATATGTTATTATGTATTTTTACAAGAGAACTATGTGCTCATGTTTTTTTTTCCATGCTTTTGTGCATCATACCTGCAGCCTTAGTGCAGTTTTGGTTATTGGTCCCAGCCTTGTCACTGCTATTACAAAACCATATGGAATATTAAAAAGGAGGAGTGAAACCCACAGGGAAAATTGTCTCACTGCTTTCTTGCTGATTCTGTAAAAAAGCACCCTGTTCTTTCTGTGTCAAACCTGAACTGCCAGATGTAGCTGGTAATTGTTTTTTTTTTTTTTTTTTCCAGATGTTCATCTGCCTATAGGTTGATTAATTGACTCAAATGAATAGGTAGAAAACTGAATCTTTGGGAAGTTCTGTCCCATCAGCTTTGAGGTTTCTCATCTCAGAGGAAAATCATAACCTATACCTCAACTTTGGCTGCATCTTTGAAGGTTTCACCTATGAATCATGAAATAATAAACCCAATAAAGTCAGCTTCAAAATTTCCATTGACTTGAATGAGGAAAGGATTTCAGTTCTAATGACTGAGCTCTATGGTTCCCTCAGGTATTGTCTGAAGAGGGATTTGAAGTTGGAAGTCATTTAAAATTCAAAATCTTCTCTAGTTTGTATAACATCCAATAAGAGTCTCTGTAAAACCATTGACTTTTTTAGCATAAACTTTTCTCAATTCATTTGTGAAGTATTAGCTTTTTGAATTGCATAGAGAAGTGAATTAATTTTACATCATGCATATTTTTATAGCTAATAGAAAATGAATTTAACTGCATATTTAATTTTTAAGGGTACAGTAAAATGTATGATAGATTTTAAGATGTATTATGCAGCATATTTTTTAATTCAAAGAAAATGAGTATATACAGATTTTTCATGATGCACAAGTATTTTAGGGATTTTTCCCTTTTTAAAAAATGAAGTCATTGAAATTGAAATTTATGGATGATCTATTATATTTTTACATGCTGAAGTACACATTAAGCTTCCAATTTTTCCTGTGAGGCATTCGGCAAAATGTGTTATCTCTTTCATTTAATAAAATTATATAAGAATAACATAAGAAACTGAAAAATTTTGAAGAATATGCTGATCAAGTTGGAACTGTTTACATTAACTGAATTGTATATAGCGTTAAGGTGTGTGCCCAGGATAGAAACAAACATAATTAGTAGTTTTAAGGGATATTTTTCCTTGTTTACTGATGTTAAAAATCAGAGTGAGAACCAAGGTACTTGACTGGACATCACAAATTATTATTCAGTGCTTGGCTCCAACCACGTTATTGCAAAATCAGGCTTCCAGATTACATATTTTTATATTAGAACTGGGCTTCCTGATAACTTACAATCTAAACAACATTGTCAAGACTAGCCAGATATTAAAAGCCTTTCTAGACATTCAATACATGTCGTTCTATAGCCGTTCACAATCTCATTGATTTAGAATCAAGATCACAGAGTTATTTTCTCTTGTAATATCTTCTATTAATTAGCCTCAGAAATCAGAAGAGACTGATTCCACATAACTTCTCTTTGACTCAGGAACTCTATCAGGAATTAGAGACTGGATTTGTTTCACCAGCCTTTGGACATCTATAATGTGGACTCCTCTATCTGAAATAGTGATCTCTTCTCTGTTTATAATGGATCAATCAAGATAAATAGGCAATTGTAGTAAGTAGTTCCTTACACTATTTTAGACAATTATCTCAGGATGAAGAGGATCCTTCCTTGCTAGTTTTAATATTCTGGTGCAGACACATATTACAGCTCCTGGGCTTTGGTTATTGTGCATGATTTTATGCCGGATGTTTCCACTGAGTTAAAGCATAGAACACATTCAGATTTATTTTGAGGATGTTTAAAAAATATTTTTACTGAGGCTTGGAATCAGGTTACTACTTTGGATTTTTTTTTTTTTAAGTTTTGCTTGATTCTTTCCCCTGCCCCTTCCAACACATCACATAACAGACATGTATTGTATGTAGCAATATATGCAGCATATATATGTAGCAAGTATGAGAGGAAAAAAAAAAAAGTGAAAATATCACTGGAAAGATTAACACAGCACATACAGAGTAGTTGGCAGTACCAATAAGCATCCCACAGTCCATGACTCACACTTATTGAAACAGAATTTGTCCTCTGCTGCCTTATAAGGAATGAGATGAGAGCCAGGGCGTTTGGTAAAGTGAAAGGTCCTCTCTGCCATAGAGAGTTTACAACACCAAATACACTGCTTGAATGTAACAGATAAAAGAAGTCTTATGGTGAATATCTGTGCTGTCATTTTAGCAATTCTGTGAGTTTAATTAGGTATTGAGACAAACAGGTCGCAGCTGTCTAAAAGTCATATGGAAGAAGCAGCAGCAATAAGGGGTAACTTTTCCTGAAACTGTATAGAAGTTTTTGTGTGGATACTTCAAGCCTTTCCTTCAGTGTAATGACTTTTTTTTTTTTCCTTTTTCTTTTTCCCTTTTTTTTTCCCCTAGGTTATTCTGGAAACAAGGCAAAGACAATGCTTATAAATGATGTTGCTCTCTTTCAGTAGTCCAAGATCTACTGATAAAATTGGAGCATTTGATCCCTCACTGGGACTTACTTATTCAAAAACTAAAAGATGATCCCTCGCAGGACTCTTACTCAAAAACTAAAAGATGATTGCCACATGCTCTAGGTGACCCTGCGCGTGCAGGGGGATTGGACTAGATGACTTCTAGAGGTCCCTTCCAACCTTAAGCATTCTATGATTCTATGGTTGCATTTCAAAATGTGACCAAAACTAAGCAGACCATGAGTTAGTGTGGATTCAGCAAAGATAGCCAAATAACTTTTAGATATGAAGATATTTTTAAATTGCAAGCGGACTTTTTGATATTCACATTTTGAATATCTAGTCTCCTAAATGTTAACCTCTGTGATTTTGTTGTTCATGTGTAGGTCTGATTAAAAAACAAACAAAAAACTTTCAAATTTTAGGTTTTATCCATTACTTCCAGCCTATAAAATACCTGAAAATGTGTCTACCTAGATACTTAAATGAAAGCACCAAGTATTCTAGGAAGGAGTATCCAATTTGCTTGTGAACACAAAGGGAAGGACCACCCTGAAACATCAACACTAAATATTTGTCACTGAAAAGCGTTCTTCACTGGAGCTTTGGAGCCCTGACCTATTTAACAAAAGGTAATAGCTTGCAGGAGAGGTCTGACTTTTCTGTTGGATAGGCTGGCAGCGTCTGGCTCTAAGATTTATGACTTTTCAATCCTCCTACAGTGTGGAAAACAGCAGGTCATTATTGCTGAGTAAAAACCTAAGTAATCTATTAAAAAGTCGGCAGAGCAGCTTTTTTATTCTTTAGTCACATATAGTGTAAGTTCTTAGCTGCTTTTATTTTTGTTTAATTAAATATATGTAAATTATAGTCTTTGCAAGAGGCAAGTAGGGCATAATTTCAAATTATTGCAAACAGGTGCAGCTCTATGGAAATCAGTGTTTACTCAACGTCTGAATATGGCCTTATTTAAATAATTCATGAAAGGAAATTTATTTCTATATCATCTTCACCTCTTCATACTTTTTTCCTGGAAAGTTTTTAAAAATAAGTTTCTCCTGTATATGAAATGCTGACTAATTTTTTTTCTTATTGTCAATGGCTTCAGTCAAAATCTGCAAATAATTTCAAAGACATTGAGAACTATTTTCCAGTTCAAGCATCAGTATCTTGGTAGGTTTTTAACAGAAAAAGCTAATTTAATGCATTTTTAATCTATTTGGACTTATCATTTGTTAATTTGACCCTTTCTCTTCACTATTTATATCAAAATTAATCTAATTCTTATTATCTCCACAACCTCTCTGGGCAGCCTGTTCCAGGGCTCTGCCACTCTCACAGGAAAGAAGTTCTTCCTCACATGGAGGTGGAACTTCCTGTGTTTCGTTTTGTACACATTACCCCTTGTCCTGTCACTGTCCACCATCAAGAAGAGTTTGGGCTCATCCTCCCTACTCAGGCACGTATACATATTGATCAGACCTCCTAAACAGGCCCAGCTCGCTTAGTCTTTCCTCGTAAGATAGATGCTGCCGTCCCTTAATCATCTTTGTCGCTTTACACTGGACCCTCTCTAGAAGCTCCACATCCCTCTTGTACTGCAGAGCCCAGAACTGCACACAGTGCTGCAGGTGTGGCCTCAGGAGAGCTGAGGAGAGGGGCAGGATCCCCTCCCTCGACCTGTTGGCAACACTCCTCCTGATGCAGCCAGGATCCCATTGGCCTTCTTGGCCGCGAGGGCACACTGCTGCCTCATGGTTAACTGTTGTCAGTCAGGACTCCCAAATCCCTCTCCACGGAGCATCTTTCCAGCAGGTTGATCCCTAGTCAGTGCCTGGGGTTATTCATCCCCAGGTGCAGGACACTGTGCATGTCCTTGCTCAGTCGCATGATGTTCCTCTTTGCCCAACTCTCCAACTTGCTATCCAGGTCCCTCTGAATGGCAGCACAGCCCTCTGGAGTGTCAGTCACTCCACCCAATTTGGTATCATCTGTAAACTTGTTGAGGATGCACTCTGTCTTCTTTTCCAAGTCATTGATGATAAGTTGAACACTGAACCCAGTGAGAGTGTGAAAATCAGAACTCCTTTATAAACATAAATAACACACTGATGTTCATACCAGACATGTTTTGTTTTCACTGTAATGTTAATCAATTTTTCTTTAGTTTTCTTTATGTTAGACTATTTACTTAACCAGTACTTTAGATTTGATAAAGGGTGAAGTTATTGATCTGGATAGGTAAGGGGACAGGGAGGACTGTTTAGAACAGTTAGAAAAAACTAAATAGTTGTGAAAGTGCAGGCAAGTAGAAAAAACTTACAGGTTAGATATATAAGCTATATATGTCTGTCCAGTTGTGATTTTTCAGTGAAAATAGTAATAAAATAATAATTTTGCAATAGATTTTTTTTACAATTTATATAGCTATGTTCTATTGCTAAGTCTCCATTCAACGGAGGAGATTAAGTATCAGAGATTCAGACTTTTTTTTCCCTTATGGGATACTGTTAATTGACTGCTAAAAATTATCTTGAACTAATTTTCCTCTTTGCTTAATCATGTTTCAGTGAGCATAAATTTAGTGTCAGTTTTACAATAACTCCAAAAACTAGTCTTATGATCAACAGTGTGAAGAATATTTTAGCATCCCTTTTACATCCTAAAGAATAAAAAATCATTAATCCAGCAGTACAGAAAGCCTGATTTGGCATGCAAAATATTTGCAGATTTCAAATGTTCTCAAATTTCTACTTAGTTGCTGGAAGCAATAAGAAGTAGAGGCACTCACTCATCACAGAAAGTTATTGGTACATGATGAATAGACCAGACATACTGTGTTTCAGACAGCTTCACTGTAATAAAAATAGATGTAAAATCTGTTGTGGGGTAATCACTGAAGAGCCCATTAAATTAAATTGTGAACAAGTTTAAATATATTTTGTCAAAACACAAAAATTTGTAATGACTCAAAAGTCTTCCCCTCGGCTATCCTTTTCCAGGGAAAGATCAATGATCCAATACCTTTATTTAGGTTTTCTCATAAATAGAGTTTACACAACATTTTGGTATATTCTGCTAGTCAAAAATAAAATGAGGTGGAGGCAGTGTTAGAGGGAATATCGAACTGAGAGATAGGACTAATATTAAACAGGAAATAATTCATGGAACAGCAGCAGGATTTTTATATCAAGGATGTTGATATAATAGGTGTCTTTAGGTTCTTTAATTGGATTAAGAGCCCGTTTAACAACTTAGAGAAACTTCAAGTACATATTTTGTGAAAAAAAAATCTAGTTCAATACCTTGTCTTCAAGAAATCACTGAAGATTCAACTGATCCTCAAACAAAATATGCTAAGTGACAGAGAGAACAGAAATGTCTTGTGGCCTCAACTATTTTTCCTTGACCCTGTCCTTAAAATTAAAAAAACCACCCCACTCTCAATATATATTATTTTTTCCACAACTAGCTATTGCAAATAAAGCACTCATGATCAGAGTATGTATAGCAATGTAGGTACAAAGTTTTTATGAAAGTCTTCAAAAAACTATGAAATAAAAATACTGTAAAATCTGCTACAGAAAGTTACATCACTGTGCCTGCAGAAATCAAGTTTGTTCCACAAAGTAGTGAAAACAGAATGATAATATTTGCAATGGCTTCTGTTGACTCTTGGTTTATTTGTGCCCTAATTTATGTATTAGAACAACATTTTTATCCTGATGCCTTTCTGCACTAGATTTTTAATTATTCAAAGTTCATCACATTAACCAGCAGAATGTAAAGTTTGCAGGCTGTGAACTGTGAGAAAAGGTTCCCTCTCAGAGACACTCCTACATCAAGTAAGGGTGCTTTAGTTTTCCATAATATGAAAACTTATGGCCAGTTAGAGCTTTAAAGTAAATGGATAGCCTTTTTAAAGAGTTTTATTGAACAGACTTGATATCAGAATATTTTTTACCTCAAGGGGATATAAAAAATAGCATAAACTTTAGTTACAAAAGGAGATGATTGCTTAGTTCACAGTATTAATAAGAAATTAAAATACAACCCCCACAGATTTAAAACAAAATGCATATCTTTGACTAATTTCTTAAAGAAGAAAATAGCATGCTAATAATATCTGAAAAGCCTTGTCAGTTTGTGAAATGCAATCAGTTTGTCAAAATGTGGGAATGGGTATTGAAGTGCAGTTCCAAGATATCATTGAAGGCATTGTTATTTTACTGTGAATTGCAAATTTTAAAGTCTTAATTAGACAGCTGTGGAGTAGGTGCGATATGCTGTATTAATTGATGAATTGCTTGTTTGATTAAAATATGATTAAACATATTTATTTTTACTTCATATTACATAAATGATAAATGACTCTAAAACTAGTTCTGTAATTAAGTTACGCATACAGTAAATGAAGAGATTAATGTTTAATTAACTAAGGTCTTAACTATAGCACTTGGGGCTCGATTCATTAGGGAATATCTACAGTAACTATGATGGCCTAATGATTTTTCACAGTATTGTATGGAGGTTATAGTTTATAAAGAATTACTTTAATTTCTGTAAAAAACTAATGAGTTTATACTTGGAGAAGAGAGTTGTTTAGACTCTTACTTTTTGCAAGTTACACCTGTATCCACATTGAAGAAAATGTGCTGATTTCTGTAAACAGTTTTTACACTAAAGACTTAGCTTTTTTAATTAGAATTTTAATTAGAATGTTGTTGGGAGAAATTAATCTTGAATACAACTTCTCAACTGTATTTTGATAAATTTGATCTCATTTGATTAGGTTTTGTTCATATTGTATTCATCTTTTATTGGGCAAAGATTATTCTGTGGAGGATTTTAAAATGTGGTTTCATTTCAATTTAGAATTAAATCTAAACATCCTTATACTGTCTGTGAAAGAAAATTCACTTTAGTTGAATCATTTACTCCATTTTATAATTTTTATTTTCAAGTGAATATGATTGAAACCCTGAAACACAAAGAGTTTTGAAGGAAAAACTTCAAATGCTTCATTCCAGAAAAGGACATCTTCATGTTGTTAATATTTAGATTGTGTGGTTCTACATCTGTCTTCAGATTAGCCACAGAAATGAACAGAAAAGTGAAAGTGAATTCAGAGGGAGGGAAAGTAAAACAATTTCAGATATATTAATAAGAGATTTAAAAATCAATTCTGATTTTACCGTTAAGTAAAAATCAAGAAAAATATTTTTTTGTTTTTTAGAACCATAAGTATATTTGGAAACCAATGGAAAACAGTTGAGTATAGATCTTTCTCTTTCCACACTTACTACATGAGGTTCAGTAATGCTATAATCACATCAGAAATCAGGAAATAATTTTTTAGGCAGTATGTCTACAGCTGAGTTCTGCCCAGCTGAATGAAGCAAACTATCTATTACTCAGAGATAGGGAAGCTGCAGTATGTTTGTCTGATGTTTATAAAGAATACCTTGTAAATACTTGTTTCCACAGTTTTAGTAGTCTTTATTATCTGACAGTCTGAGCCCATAGTTTTGTTTTTTAGATCAAAAAGAGAAAAATAGTATAGTTGCAAAAATGCAGAGATATATCTTTGCAACTGTTTTAAATCATTGTTCCATTATAGTAAGTTATAGAAAAGCCTACAGCCTAAATACCTATCTCATCAGCACCTCTGCATTTTGGTACTTCTAAAAGATTCTAATGGTTTTAGGATACAGGATGTGAATTTAATACTGTTTGTGAATCTTACAGTGAGGTCATGGCTTAACAAGCCCTTATTTCCATTTTCATTGAAAATAACAGCTCAATCACAACCAAGCAATGGTGTGGGTGCTCTGAGATCACAGAACATATATGAAATAGTTCCTGTCAGTGGTCGGTATGTGATCACCAGTGCAAGGATCCATAAAAAGGCTTGAACAATTAAATTTTTACTCTTTTAATTTTCTGTTCGATACATTAGACAACATTAAACTATTTCATGATAATAAATCATTTCCATCTGAGTGAAGCCACTTCTGGCATTAAAACCATGACATGTTTATTTTACAAGGCCACTGAGAACACTTTTTTTTTTCTCCACTGAGCTAGAAAACAAAGCCTTGATAATAGTATTTACCCAACAAAAATTAGTTTTCTAATAAGTCCACAAAATTTTATCATTGTATCATTTACAGGCTGAGTAACAACATAGATAAAATTAAGTCTTCCTTACCATAGTATTATAAAATTAATTGACCATAAGTAACTATCATGAACTTGGCTATGGCAATGCATCTTTCCATTATTTAGTGAAAAAAAAATAGACAAAGATACATCAAGCTGTTAAACCTATTTGTGCTGGTATTTCATTTTCAGTGCTTATTTTTCAAATATGAAAATACATGATTTAATACATAAGTCAAGCAATTTTACAACTTTACTGGCTTCAAAATAGAAAAAAAAATCTACTTTGGGAGGCTGATATAAAGAAGGAAATCTTGGAATTACTGAGTCCTAAAGTCAGATTTGCAGTACTTGCAAGATGATGGAGAGATGCTTTCGTGTTGATCTGGCTGGAATAAATGCGAACAGTTGCAATATTTACTATGATATTGTTTTGTTTTCATTATTATTAATTTATAGGGCTCTTGATTTAGAGTTTGAACCCTAAACTTCTGTTTTGAAAGTCTATACACACAAAAAATTCCTATTTATATATTTTCATTGTACGTTTTGAGTGATTTTCAGGCCAATTTGGTAGGCAGTATGAATGCTTTCATAAATATGCTCTAGATAAAGCAGACAGCAATAGTTTCTCCTTCTTTCTCCTTATCTCCAGCTCTCACTGAATGTGGACTGAACAATTTTTTACTTGTCCTCATAGCCTAGTATAAGGCTTTGTATGGCATAGAATATTTCTGTGATCAATCGTATTTATAATTCAATCAATCATATATATAATTCCTATAAACAGTGGAAAGGAACCCACTATCATCTAATTTCTTCCAATTACCTAGACGAATTTTACAAAAAGAGAGGGTAGTATATCTTACAGAAGCTTTATATGCTTCTCTGTGACATGAAATAACATATTTTATCATAGTAGAACAGACTCCAAAATTCATTATTTTTCCCTCTCATAGTTAATTTCACTTAAAAAAACAGCTGTCAAAACACATTTCTTGTTTGAGAGTACTTGCTGGCTGTATTCATCATTTTCATTGGAACCTCAGAATTTTAAGAATATTCATATAAAGAAATGATAATTTATTATGATTTACAGCAATCATTATAGAAATTGTCACTGTAGGTCTTCAGGACTGAAGTCACTTTGCAATGTTAAATCAACAGAAAAGCTGAAACTTCTGCAATAAAGTCATGAGACATGAAGAAATTCTATGTGTACCTGCTGAACTTTTTGCAAGAGAAATATATTCATTTGAAGTTTGTTAAAAGTTGCAATAGCAAAAAAAAACAAAACAAAAAAGCAACCCTAATGGTGGATGATACATTAGACAGTGCTTTTAACTTGATGTATCTATACTCACAGTGACTTGTAACTGAATTCCTCTCCATTTTCATTTTCAGCGTTGGCAAATACAATTTGCATTGTGCATTCAATGATGTAGTAAATAAACTATGAAAAATGAAATGACAATCCTGATATTTGCACTTACTTGTGCAAAACGCTTTCCAGAAGAGGCGCACACAAAACTGTTTATCTGTATTTGTATATGTAAACACAATGAGGATTTATAACTTAAATGAAAATTGAATGTTATATCTTACTCAGGTTTTGTGGGATTTTGGTACAGTTCTAAACTCCTTGCTAAACACTTCTCTTTATTTGTCTTTCTCTTACTACCAAGAAAGAATATAATATACGGAAGGAAAGAACAGAATGGTAATGTGCTTGTAAATTGGAGCAGGATCCTAGATAGACATTCACCAAATCGAACCTAACTCCTTTATGGAAAGATGTACATAAAACAAATTAGCTCGGGTTCAAAATAACATGCATAAGGATATAACATAAAGAGACATAGCAAGTCAATACAAGGTCCAGTTTCATCTCTGAGCTCAGTTTGCTGCTTCTAACAGTAGCAATGATTAGGAAAGAGTATAGGAGCAAGATACATACTGGGATGTATTTCTAGATGTCTACACCTTTGCAGTCTGTAATGATTTGTGATTCAAGGTCTTCCTGAAACAGAAGTGATTTCCTTCTGTGTAACAGACCTCAAAGCATTTTATTTCAAGACTATGTCCAAGTCCTCTTTTGAAAGTATATAAACATCTGTCACTCAGAATGTCCAGTGGCAAACAGTTCAATAGCTTAACTGTGCTCTGTGTAAAGAAATATTTCATTTTGTCTGTTCTGAGTCTGCTGTCCATAGATCTTTCACTGAGAAAATGTGGTAAATAGGACCTTCCTGTTCACAATCTCTATGACAGTCATGCTGTTATAGACTGCTCTTATGGCTCACCTATGTTTCCAGGCCAAAAAGAGATAGTTTACATCCACTCTTACTAGTGCTCTTAAGTCCTACTTCTCTTTATCTCTGCAATCACTTTACCTCACAATCAAATAAAAGAAAAATATTTCTTCTCTCATTTTCATACAGAAAATTGGTAACACAAAGCAAAACAAAGAAACAAACAATCAAGCCAACAATTTTTTCTATTCTACTTCGGTGCAAATAAGTTCTCCTTCCAATAAACCACTAATATTGCAATTGTAAAATATTGTGACTAAACCTTTCTTTCTCTAGAATACCAAGAGATACCCTACTCCTATTGTATTGAATACTTCATTAAACACAAAGCAAAAGGAGAAGAAAGGAGAGGAGAGGAGAGGAGAGGAGAGGAGAGGAGAGGAGAGGACAACAACCAATCAACCTGGGGTTTGCTAGAAGACAAAATAATAATAACAAATTATAACCGGCAGATACATTTTCATGTATTTCCCTGTTTTTAGATGACATTCTATAGAAGTCACATTATATGCCAGTTGCTCACTTTACCTTTTTGCTTTGTTCTGTTTCATGCTCTTTCTGACTTTTAATGTGCTTTTCTGTGCTTTTAATTATATGCCAGCCTTTCCACATATATTTGCCATGCCTGGACAAAATATATATGTATATATAAACAACATATTTTTTGAGCTTTTCTAATGCATTGCTCATTCCTGATTATTAAAAAGTTGTAATAACTCAGAACAGAAATATATTTAAGTTTGCTTAAAAACAAGACACCATTGCCACATATATAAACATGTTTTATTCAGGCTCATATTTTCCATATTGTTTGATTTTAATGTTCAAACTCAAAGTCCAATTCAGGAGAAAGATTCCACAGAAGTAAGGAAAAAACTTATATACCCAAGGAAAGGAATAATCCAGATATACATTTGGAAGGGGTGTTGTAACAGATCAAATAGCTATTGAAAAAAAAAAACAGATTTACGTCTGACAAAAATAAGAGTAGATATTCTTAAGTCAACACACATTCAAATTTACACCTGTTTAACTTTTTCCATAAGGTTTTGTAGCATAATAGGATAAGCAGGTGTTTATTGTGATTAATGTCCTCCTGGTTTTAATGAACTACTCATCTCTCTCGCCCAGGGTAGAGGAAGATTGGGTCAGAGAGCACCTAAGGCACCTCGATACTAACAAATCCATGGGCCCTGATGGGATGCACCCCAGAGTGCTGCGTGAGCTGGCGGATGTCGTGGCTAAGCCACTCTCCATCATCTTTGAAAGATCCTGGAGAACGGGGGAAGTGCCGGAGGACTGGAAGAAGGCCAATGTCACACCAGTCTTCAAAAAAGGCAAGAAGGAGGACCCAGGCAACTACAGGCCGGTCAGCCTCATCTTCGTACCTGGAAAAGTGATGGAACAGCTCATACTGGCCGTTGTCTCCAGGCACGTGGAGGACAAGAAGGTGCTCAAGACTAGTCAGCATGGATTCGCTAAAGGGAAATCATGCTTGACTAATCTGATAGCCTTCTATGATGGGATGACTGACTGGATAGATGAGGGGAGAGCGGTGGATGTCATCTACCTTGACTATACCAAGGCTTTTGACACCGTCCCTCACAACATCCTCCTGGACAAGCTCCGGAGGTGTGGGCTGGATGAGTGGTCAGTGAGGTGGATTGGGAATTGGCTAGATGGCAGAGCTCAGAGGGTGATGATCAGCAGTGCAGAGTCTAGTTGGAGGCCTGTGTTGAGCGGAGTCCCCCAGGGGTCAGTCCTCGGTCCAGTCCTGTTCAATTTATTCATCAACGACCTGGATGAAGGCATGGAGTGCTCCCTCAGCAAGTTTGCAGATGATACGAAGCTGGGAGGAGTAGCGGATACTCCAGAGGGCTGTGCTGCCATCCAGAGGGACCTGGACAGACTAGACAACTGGGCGGTCAAAAACCTCATGAAATTCAACAAGGCCAAGTGCACGGTCCTGCACCTGGGGAGAAATAAGCCCAGACACCAGTACAGGCTGAGCACTGACCTTCTGGAGAGCAGCTCTGCCGAGAAGGACCAGGGCGTCATGGTGGACGACAGGTTGACCATGAGGCAGCAGTGTGCCCTCGTGGCCAAGAAGGCCAATGGCATCCTGGGATGCATTAAGAGGAGCGTCTCCAGCAGGTCGAGGGAGGTGATCTTACCCCTCTACTCAGCCCTGGTGAGGCCACATCTGGAGTATTGTGCCCAGTTCTGGGCCCCACAGTACAAGAGGGATGTAGAGCTGCTGGAGAGAGTCCAGCACAGGGCGACTAGGATGATCAGGGGCCTGGAACATCTGCCCTATGAGGAGAGGCTGAGGGAGCTGGGCTTCTTCAGCCTGGAGAAGAGAAGGCTGAGAGCGGACCTCATCTGTGTCTATAAGTGCCTCAGGGCAGGCAGTGAGGAGGATGGGGCTGGCCTCTTTTCACTGGTGGACACTGACAGAACCAGAGGAAATGGCCACAAACTGAAACATAAAAAGTTCCACAGGAACTTAAGGAAGAACTTCTTGATAGGCATTCTACTCTCTTCTAAGCATTGCTTTTGAAGATGCTCTCTTCGTGTCCCAAATGCTGTCAACAAATTGTACACATCTCTTTTCCAAATGACACAAACTAATATACACGCTTCGAAGCTGGGAAAAATGTTTAAAAATCAAGTGAAACTGCATCAGCACCATCAATTTGTGAACTATTTCCCTGAAAACACTTTATATACTGTTATACACAATATATATTTTCTACTTAAAACTACATACTGTTACTCTCTTTATAATGCTAAAGAGTAAGAGAGGATGCAAATGCATGGGCCTTGGCAACTATATCACTATGTTGCACTGTGTTTCTGAACAATGCATTATCATTATTTTATCCATGTTTGTATTTAGGAGAAAATAAACTCATAAACTTGGGTGCCTTTGTAAATTGTCCAGACATCTACAGAGCCTTTGACTGATAGCTTAAGTTTTCTGACATGCCTCTAAGATGTTTGTATATGTATCATAAAGAATGAGAATTAAAAAAATATCAATACTTCAGGAGATGCTTTTTCCTTGTTTTCTTTTTTTTCTCTTTTTTTTTTTTTTAATTGATAGTAGATATTATTTTTCCGTAAAATCCTGGGCATAGTATTACTTCGTCATATGATGGATAAGAGTTGTAGTGATTTTTACCTGCAAATCCTCAGGTCTTTGTCTAGAAACCTTGAATATAATTTTCAGTCTTGTGACTAAGAGGAACTGTTACCTTAGATCAAGTTGAGAGTTGTGTAATGTGAAATAATAAGTATTACTTTTACTTAACACATTTAATTGTGTGCATATGCAATGAAAGATGGACTTTAGGGTTTTAAGGAAAAGAAATAATTGCCCCACTTAAGCTTTTCATCTTCCAGCTCTTTTGTATGATTGTCCCTTCCCAGCATAGTGTATTCGGGGCTGCACATGACATTCTCTTCAGTATTCATACCTTGTGAACTCTCTTTTATCAGGAGATTCCAACTCTGTGCTTAAAAACTATTAAAAATAATTGTTCAACGAAATATTAGAATCATAGAATGACTAAGGTTGGAAGGGACCTCTAGAGGTCATCTAGTCCAACCCCCCTGCACACGCAGGGCCACCTAGAGCACATGGCACAGGGCTGCATCCAAGCGGGTCTTGAAGATCTCCAGAGAAGGAGACTCCACAACCTCTCTGAGCAGCCTGTTCCAGTGCTCTGTCACCTTCACTGTCAGAAATTTTTTCCTCAAGTTCCTGTGGAACTTTTGGTGCTTAAGTTTGTGGTGCTTAAGTTCTCGTTCTGTCAGTGGCCACTACTGAAAAGAGGTCAGCCCCATCCTCCTCACTGCCTCCCTTGAGGTACTTATAGACACTAATTAGATCCCCTCTCAGCCTTCTCTTCTCCAGGCTGAACAGGCCCAGTTCCCTCAACCTCTCCTCATAGGGCAGATGTTCCAGGCCCCTGATCATCCTTGTGGCCCTGCGCTGGACTCTCTCCAACAGCTCCACATCCCTCTTGTACTGGGGGGCCCAGAACTGGACACAATACTCCAGATGTGGCCTCACCAGGGCTGAGTAGAGGGGTAGAATCACATCTCTCGACCTGCTGGAGACGCTCCTCTTAATGCACACCAGGATGCCATTGGCCTTCTTGGCCACGAGGGCACACTGCTGCCTCATGGTCAACCTGTCGTCCAACATGACGCCATTGGCCTTCTCTGCAGAGCTACTCTCCAGTAGATCAGTCCCCAGCCTGTGCTGATGTCTAGGGTTATTTCTCCCCAGGTGCAGGACCGTGCACTTGGCCTTGTTGAATTTCATGAGGTTTTTGACCACCCAGTTGTCAAGTCTGTCCAGGTCCCTCTGGATGGCAGCGCAGCCCTCTGGGGTGTCAGCTACTCCTCCCAGCTTCGTATCATCTGCAAACTTGCTGAGAGAGCACTCTGTGCCTTCATCCAGGTCGTTGATGAACAAATTGAACAGGATTGGACCAAGGACAGACCCCTTATTAAAGTAATCTATTTCTTTTCTCCAGCTGGGCAGAAGTACTGCCAAATTTGCCTCATTCTCTTTTTACCACTGATGTAGAATTTCCTACTAATACCGAACAAAAATATATGTGCAACACTCTATATGATTAATAACACCTGCCAAGACATTTCTCTGCAACATAATAATTGTTGCAAGGGTTACATCTTCAGTTCTGTTTTGTACAGTGTTTATCCATCTTTTAATAAATTACATCTCAAGTGAAATAACATATAACAACAGCACAATTAAGCTACATAAACTGAAGACTTGGATATCTGCTGAATATGAAGATGGTAATTTGCTAACTTTTCATCTCTTCATATGAGCTAGAGTGTAAGTAAGTCCAATCCTACACTTACTATCCCTTCACACAGGAAACAAAGATCCTGCAAGAAGTATGGTTTACTATGATTGTGATGGCATGATCCTAGATGTAAAAAATAGCCCTATAATAAAATACAGTCTAGCTGTAATCTTCATTATTTCATTTCAGAGGCTTAACTACTTTTTTTGTTTTACTTCTCTGAAGCATAGTAGCATTATTTTTTTTCTCACTATTTAATTTCAAAATAAAAGTAAATGCATACTATGCAAAAGCAAACACACAGCTGAGAGAAGATTTCGTGATGTATCACGTATCACGCATACTTACTCGGACTAGTTGGACACGCATATTTTTGAGACCATATTAAAATTGTAGAAGGTTTTGTTCGTTTTTGTCCCACATTCTTCAAAGATAAATTGTTCTGAGGACAGCTGTTTCTATGTTCCTTATTAAAATGAATTTTATGACTGAAAAGAATGCTCATTTTTCCTGTTCTCTTGCCAATTTTGTTCTGGTAAGATCCAGAATAGGCTATTAAAATCAGTATGTTTCTAATACTGCATTATATGATGTAAGGAGAATTCTGCTTTTCCTGATTTATGTCTATGAAATCAAGTATCTGTGACAATGTATTCCTCTGAATCCAACTTCCTGCTCTCTTCTTTAAGATCTACAGTATAATGTTACAGCTTCTGCATATAGGCACTTTTTGGTTTTGCACCTTTACAGAATAAAGAGTCAGAAGTCCAACTAAACTTCTTTTAACAGCAAGTTGCAGTTTTTCTGTGCATCCGAGCCATACCGACAAGGAGCTCGAGTATCATGCTTTTTTTTTTTTTTGGGTCAGATCATAATTTGCCTTGTCTTGCCTTGTATTCCTAAAAGCTGTGTGTTTGAATCATATTTTTGGGACAAAAGGTGAGCTTTCCTTGAAACTTGAACCTTAAGTTTGTATTCCCCAGACTCTTTATTAACTGTTCCTTGTGATTTTTTTACATGTTTTCTTCATTCCTTGAGGCTATTTTTTGGCAATATCTGTTAGCACTTAAAATACCTGAGGAAACTAACAAGAATAATTGGGGAAATCCACAATATCCTTGAAACTTGTCTTTGGGGACCACCAATTTCCTTTGCTTCAGATGTGTGTCTTTTAAAATTGACAGAAGGGATTCTCAAGGACAGGAAGATCTGATATTTCAAGAAATATTTGCACTTAAATCCTGTTCCTCTATAGTACTGACAAGCTGGACAAATAACATGAAGTAGATATTTGCTTCTTCAGACCAAACAAGAAGAGAGAATAAAGCAGCAAAATTACAAGATAAACTGAGTTATGTACAATGCAAGTATTCCACCCCAAATTGTTCATCAATTTGCTATAAATCCTCTGTTGTGACTATTGTGAAACAACATCTCATCCAGAAAATATTGGTACAGGTATTTTCGTGAGTTGAAAGAGCTTTCCTGTCATTTTTCATTATGCTTACTCTTTCCAGTTAAACTCCCTTTATAACTGCTTTATAGAAGAGAGAACAGATTTGATGTCTAATATAACAAAAGCCATGTAGTCTCAGACCTATTCACCTATGGTAATGCCCTGTCTTTGACTATTATCAGGCAAGTATCTAAATTATACCTAGTATCATGCACAGTCTTTCCTTGTAGCACTCTGCCTACTGTCCTTCAAACATTTGCAGTTCATGCATTTGCTAACATACATATGATTACTGTGAATTTAGTTATCGTCGACGCCTCTCAGATGCTCATAAATTCCTTCCATGATCGTCTATTGCCTCTTCTGAAGCCTTCAGCACCTAAAACCTTCAGCACCTAAAACATCCTTTGGCAAGGAGTTTTTCTCTTTATTGATAAAAAAAGCTACTCCTTTCTCTTGCTTTGAATCAGGCTTTCCCTATTTGCATATGATGCATATTAGTTCATGCTTTCATGCTTTCTGGGCTGGCCTCGTAGTGCTGAGATGCTCATAATGGAGGGGATAAATGGTAGGGTCTTTGTACACGCAGTAATATCTATATAACTGAGTTAAGTGCTTATTGAACTAAGCTTTTTTATTGGGAACATTGTAGTCTGTTAAAAACTATTTTTCGTAAATCCTGCTTAGTTATTTCATTCCATTTTTTTTCTATTTTAAATGAAAAAGGTAATCTTCTGTGCTCTTTCTTCTCTTTTGCTATTAACTTTTCCTAAATAGGAAAAGACTGGAAATGAATCAAATGTGTCAAAATTTGGATTGAAAAAGTTTCTGGTGTATTTTGGAAGTCTTTTCAAACCCTGTGAGTTAATTTTGAAGTGAATCAAAAGGGAAATGGGGTTATAAGGTGATATTGATGCTATCATATCTTATTTCCACATGGTAGAATATAAAGCACTTCAATTCTGTAATGGAGGACTTGTAAGACTGAAGAATTTTGGACCTCATTGTGGAAGAGTTATAATGACAAGAATATAGAAGAGTCAAATCACAAAACAGAATGAAAAATGAAGGGCTGGATAAAGATTTCTACAGTGGTTGAATGAAAACAATGACATTCACATGTCATTCAGATGATGGGAGAAATCTCATGAAACAGGAGATAAGATTAGGAATTTAAGATTGAAATGGCAAATAGGGTACAACTTCACTGCTGAGTAAGTGCAAACTGGCTGCTTTTTATAGACTATTTATATCTATCCCATAATGCTCGCCTCGTACCAAAAACTCATGTATCTTCATTCTAATGCTTATATTTGTGCAGGTAAGATATCCCATACACTCATCTGTTCAGTCCTTTAAAGTATGAAGGGTATATTTTTCCTGCTGGACAGCTGCTGTGGCTCTTAGCCCATTCCAGCTCTTCACGTTTGTATTCTGTCCTATTCGCATCCACCCACTGTGAGTGGTGAAGTGTTGTTGTGAAATAGTCACACTCCAGAAAGAGGTCCACAGACATGTTGGAGGACACTGCAGCATTTGTTACTGTTTTATAAAGATGGCAGCATGCCCTCCTGAGATCACTCACCGTGCCCTACTGAGATCACTCATGGACTTACTGAAATCATACATAAGCTAGAGAAAGGACTTTTTTGATATTTTCCTTCAGTTCTGGAGCAGGACAGTGAGTATAAAATATTGTGGCTACATTTTCCTGCTTTTCAGAGATGTCTTATATTGCAACTAGATATCATCCTCTCAGATAGGTCAGATCTCCACTCTCTCTTCAGCACCAGGACATGTAAAAGGAGTTATAAAGTCAGAACCAGATGGGTATTCTTCAAAAATTGGTTTTACACTAGAAGCTAAACAGTTTGAGTACCACCAGCAATTCTGGGGTAAGTGATTTACAAAGTAAATATTGTCCCAGATGACTGTGATCTTGGAATTGATTTCTTAACTATGCTATGTTTATCAAGGGTGCATGTGAATATGATAATTGGAAGGGGCATTACTACCTCATTAAGCAGACTTTTGCTGATTGAGGAAGGATCCCAATAGGATCTTTAGCTATGTAATAAACGAGTTTTCAATAAAATATTTCTAATTGAAAAAATATTGAAAAAGATACACAGATGTCTTTCTGGTGGTCTATTCACGAAATCATGGGAGAAAAGAGCTTATTAGAACAGAATGAGGATCTGGCTAAGTGAAATAAAGATGACATCAAAGATAAAAAATAGATGTTTTTGTACCAATATCCTTTTGCTGAAGGGTAGCCATCACCTATATGATCTCAGTGCCTTGTGCTGGTGTATCTTTGTGACTGTATGTTTCTTAATCAGTTTACTGTATTGTTAATCTGAGATTTCAGAAGTTATGCTTTGAATTTTCTTTTATATATATGTATAATATATACAATGAAGGAATGTTAAAAGCCTGTCATTAGTAATGAAAAGGTGTTAATGAAATCTGACACTCTTCCTGTATACTCAGACAATGCAAACAGGCATTCATTGAGGATGATAAACATGACTGAGAACCAAGATAGATAGTTGATAGGAGACTTTTTCTGATAGTGTTACCTGTTATAGTATCCAAATGAACAGTTCAGCAACCTAATAGCAACCTCTGATAACAACCTAACTTTGGGCTTACCTTTCTTTTTGGCTAACTTCCTACAACAAGGAAGGCCATTTCACTCAATGCAAGCTGGCAAGCTACTTGAAAAAAAAAAAAAAAGAAAAAAAAGAAAAAATTAATAGAAGGTCAAATTATCTCCCTTAATTTATATACACAACTGTTTTTAGTTTCAGTACAAATTGCCTGTGCATAGTAAAAAGTACAATCCCATATGGTACAGTAAGATATAAATAAAAGGTTTAGATAAAATCAAATAAATAATCAGAAGATCTAAGTTGATTACAAATGAGTATATATGAATACACACACTAATCATTAGGTTTTTTATTTACTTGGATAATTTAGGACAATAAACATGCTTTCAGTTTAATTTATATCTTGGTGAGTCCATTCTTTTTCTTTCCTAATAAGAATGATCTTATCTTCTGGGTCATTTATCCTTCATGAGCTCATACTTTCAAGGTGAATAGATTTCAGTTAACAAGAACAAGTATATTGCTTCCAGACATGCTTTATAAATGTTGTCTGGTATCCTGTCAGTGTTTTAAAAGCCAAGTTATAAATAAAATGGCAAAGGTTGCTTTAACTGATGAGAACAAAATACTTCCACTTTATTAGACACATGCGCCACATAAAGGCAAGTCAGCTGTATGGAGAATCTGTTAAGGTTCTACATCTTTATAATAGGACAGAAAAGAATAGTGGTGTTTGGGAGAGTGTATTTCCAAGACAAATTACTGGATTATTTATTGAGGACTAGGTGACATTATCTAAAGGTGCATTATCTAAATTCACTTGTAATTGTAGAGTTTCATTTCATCATGTCATGATGAATGAACTTGATGACAGAAATTAGTGCTTATCACCAAAAAAACAAGCATTTCTCCCAGATACAATAAAGTTGCTATCTCTCTTTTGTCTTTTAAATAGAATTCAAGCAAGCCTAAAACGCTGTGCTTTATACTGTGTTGTAAATCATGGTAAATGGTCACTCTGAAATGTGACAGTTTCTTGTTGACAGGAGAAGAAAAATGAAGCTACAGGAAGAGACTGGGACAAAACTGTAGAACCTAAATCCATTAAAAACTTCATTAGCTCTTGATCTGTATTCATATATTTCTTTGTTCTTATTTGTTGAGCAGAAATTCATACTGCCATAAACTTTTGAAAATGTACGTATATATATATTTATATATATATGTGTGTGTGTGTGTGTATTCTTTTGAGAAATTTCTTTTCCCTTTGAATAGGGGAAAGCTGTTGAATCTTAAAATTCTGGATCTGAATACCAATAATGTATGTTAATAATCAATTTCAAGATTGGAATTTTGATGCTTACATTCCTATTTAGACAAAAAGCAAGAAACTCATACCGAATGACAGGAACAGCAGTTGAGAAATCTTTCTTGATGAACACGAAAAAGCAGAATTGATTTTTTTGCATATTAACTGAACTTTTTTATTCTTTTTTTTCTGTGTTTCTTTGTAGTTAAGAACTATCTCCAAAGAAACTTTTCTCCAATTCATGCTAGGTGTCATTTTGTATGGACAAACACATCGAAATAGGGTGGGGAGAAAAATAAATAAATTTTAGTTGTAGTTTTAAAGCCTTTAATTTTGTGCAAATGAGTGGAAATTAGTTCTTCTACTGAACTCAGGTAATTTAAGTCATAAAAACAGGCATCCATAATTATTTAAATGAATTACAGTTAACAATCTGAAGACTAGCTAATTTTAAGTGCTAAGGATACAAAAAATATTTTAATATAAGATGAATATTCACTTTACTCACACACACACACACACACAGAAGAAGAGCTTGATTCACTGCAATTTCAGGTAATTTTTTGAAAGTAATTTTCAAATTTTACAAAAGCAGATCTTCTGATTGGACAGAACAACGGATTTTCAAGAATAAATCTCTGGGCCTTATTTTTTTTTTACTTTTTAGATTTTTTTCTCTCCTCTCCTCTCCTCTCCTCTCCTCTCCGCTCCTCTCAAGTTGTTTGTATATTTGCCTTGACCTAAATTTTATAACAGAAGGTCTCTGCTCATATTTGTGTGTTTGTATTTTACTAGTCCATGTTTCTACATAATTTCCTTCAGTGTTTAATAGGTGATGAAAAATGTTTTTTATTACAAGTAGTGCTTTTATTCATGCACTGGATTGCTGTGGAAGAAAATGAGACATGATTCACACACATCATAAAATCATATTGTATAATATTCACATTCTTATTATAGGATCATTGTTTTCCATTTAGTACATGTGATAAAATGGTATTTATTCAGAGGAGAGTAAAAAAAGGGTTTTTTTTTGTGTGTGTGTATATGTGAAAATTGGAATTGGAAAGTATGTGGCAATTTGTATAGAAAAAAAAAGTATATTGAGTGGAAATATTTTTAAGCCTATAAATGGTGATATGACTTTTTGATTTCTACAGAGAGTTAAGCAAGTTAGTGTGTTAATATATGGGAAGTGCTTCCATCCTGTTATGAAGACCTTAACTGAAAAATAATTCAAACAAAAAATGAACTAACTCTACTTTCCAGGAAATAAAATGCATATGTACATACATAAACTCATATGTGTGTGTGTTTATACAAATACACACACACACACACATATATCTATATTTATACCTAAATACAAGATGGAGCCATGTACTGACCAATAAGGTGACAGCAATAGTGAATAGCTGTTGATGATTGAGGAACTATTCTAGTCTGTGCTTTTTACACAGTTATTTATGAATATGTGACTATCTTACTGAAGAGAGAATGCAGTAAGGAAAGGGAAAATAAACTTAATATTGCATAGAAAATTAATTTCACTCCTTTTGAATGCTGTAAATTTTCTCAGAGATTTGATGGGCACTCAGAATTTGTTCCAAATTCCACTGGCAGATTTCTTTAAAATATTAATATTTCCTTCATTCTTGGAAATACAGGGAAAATATTCTACATCATCCTTTTTTTCATGGTGAATGGAACTATATTGCCAGGCTAAAGAAAGCATACTGCTCAATCTGCTGGCCATTACCTCCATGAAGCAGCAGGGAAGGAGGAGTCAGACTATGTCTCTGAGATATATTTGCCACAGGCTATTTGACAGCACTCTAGACTACAGTGGATATAAGGGTCTTAATAAGCAAATACATCTCATAGCCTGCAGTAAGACGTCAACTATATCATTCTAAAACATCAACATGTTATTTTACCACATCTACATGAAATTATTAGGTGGAAAAAAAATGCCATCATGCAAAAAATGATAAATGACTTGCAAGATGATTCTTAAAACATAAAATGGTGGCAGAATAAAAGGGACAAAAGAAGGGACAGAATTTAAATATATAAATGCATCATGTTATTTTTTATTTTACTTGTACATAAAAAGCATATATATTTTTTTTTAAATAGGGGTTAAAAACGGACCTCCCTGCCTTCTCCATCTCTAATTTTGCTTATTTTCATTTATTGCAGGACCTGAATTGCAGGATGCTTCATAACTCCTCCAGGGGTGGCAGATACTTTATACTTATTAATTTGTTGTATTACTGCAGGGGCTGTTTTGTTATAGGAAATTTCCCTTTTCTTTCTCTCTCTTCTTTTTTTTATTACTTCTCCTGATTTTGTCCAATTTCCAATGTCTCCTTCCCACTCCTGAGCACGAAAACTAATATTATGTGATTATATTAGATGCATTCTATGGATTAAGTCTTGATTAAATTTGGAGAGCAGCCTAGAAGACTGTAGATATTATGGAAAGTACCAGTGGGGATTAGTCCATTTTAAAGATTTTGAGTTTTTCTTGAGAAACATTTTTCAGTGTCAGCCTTTGTTAATATATTAGCAACAAAAGTTTCTATGCATTTTTATGTGTGACTTCATTTTTCCCTATAGAAGTAAGGATTAGATCATAATAAAACTAAAATCAGTGAAAGGTGCCATATCCTTGAGTCTCTACAGGAAACTACATTACAGGTTAATGATTGTATTAATTTTTTAAATATGTTCATAGAGTAGCAAAAGAAATCTCAGAACAAACAAGCAAACAAAGAAAGGCTTGCTTACAGGATAAAATCTTGTAGGTAGCAGTGCATAGATATATATATATACAAACACACACATTTTGTATATATATATGTGTGTGTGTATATATATACTATATATACATATTTATATACTATATATACATATTTATATTTATATATTTATAATATATATGTAAGTATATACTATATATATTTTTGTATGATTTCTACATCTGAATACCAGGCCTCTATAAGAATTTAACATTTCAATCAGCTCATCAGCTTTCTGACCACCCATTACCTTTCTATTACAATCATATCACTGTTTCTTTGAACATCATGCTCACTGTTTTGAGTGCTCAAACATGAGCCCCTGCTGGTATCTCATCATTAAGTAACAAGGTCTCGTTTCACTATTTTCTTTTCCTTAGTTTTCTTCCGTCAGTAAGCATTTGCTTCAGTGTTCTCCAAATGCTGAAAGTCTTCCCAGCCTTCTAATGTTGTATAGCCAGCAATTGATCCTTTGTCTAGTTTATTCAGGTTAATGCTTAAACAACTTTTCATTTCTAAACATCATATGACAAAATTGCATAAAGAGCCATTACTTTTCTAGAAGTTCCTCTTCCAATGTCATTTCTTTTGGTTAGCTTTTCAGCAAGACTTTCTTAGGTATTCAGGAAGGAGAGAGAGCACAAGGCATACTATATGAAACAAGCATCAGCAGGAGCTTCTGTTGCTAATCTTTGATAGTTATCTTGCCTAGATATTAGAGAAAAAGTCTCATCTTTAAAATGTTAAAGGATCAGAAGTTAAAGAAGACTTGGATGATGAAAAAACATAATCTCAATAATAAACAAAGATATTTTGCCCCTCTATTCTGCTCCACTACAAAAAGAAGTAAACATAAAAGTAGGTGAAGTTTGTATCAGCATTATTTCCCTAATAGCAAAATAAATGGCATGAAATTTCTCTAGCAAATTTTTCTATCATCAGTTATCTCTTCAAATTTTATGTTATACTGTTTCATCTTTGTTATATGTAAATAAATAAATAAATAAATAAATTGCATGTTAAATTGTCTCTGTGCTTTGATGTTAGTAACACAATTTTTCTCCATATTGTCATAATTTTGTAAAATGCTTGAGAAAGCATTTTAACTTTCCTTCCTATTATCTACTCCTGAGAATAGATAATAATCACACATTTTGTTTCTGATTGCTTCCTAAGAAATATTAGTCTAACGTTAAGAAGAAGGTTTCAAGAATAATAATCTAAATTAGGTAGCAAATTCTAAATTAGAGTAAAAAATGTAGTGACAATTTTGTCATCAATCATAGAAAAAAATTGGAGGTTTTCAAATATATGGATGTTTGCTTAACCAAAGAAGTCAAAAATATTCCAAAGCGAAAGCCAGAAATATTTAATTCAATCAAGTAATTATGTTATAGAAGGAATACAGTGAAAATTAATGACAAACTGTCTCTTTTGTTCAGACGCTCACACACACACAAACTCTGCTCAGTCAGAGTTTGTCTTTTATTTATCTTTCTTCCCTCTAATTATAACGTAAAAAAAAAATACATATATCCTTATTTTTTTAAGTAATTTTGGTCCTGAGTAGGAATTGACAGCAGGATTATATCAGAAAACTTCTGGCAGCAAAGTGAGAAGATTGTTCTTTCATTAAAAATGACATTTAAAGCTTAGATCTTTTTTTTTCTTACTGTAAGTAATGCTATTGAGACATTATTCTTTTAGATCTAGTAGAACTAATGGAATGACTACTTTGCAAGAGACAAAGGATGACATGTTTTGCCAGGCTGAATGGAATTCAGTAGACTACACAAAATTGAACATGAGGAGAAGATGCCAAACAGCAAACGTTACTTGACATTTTTATGGAAAACAAACCACCTAAAAAAAAGACAGCCTTAAACAGATGTGTCACTAATGAAGAGTGTTAATACTGGTTTACAAATGAGACACAGTGAGTCCTCAGGGAATAATGACCTGGATAACATAAGAAGGTTTTGTTGTTTGTTTGTCTACTTGCTTGTTTTTAAATAGAAAGATAGATGATACATACGTGGTAGCAACAACAACAACAAAAAAAGGACATTAGTTAACATCTGAGAACCTGATATGCTATATTTTCTTACTAGAGATTATATTGACTCAATGACAAATTGTACCATCAGCGATGTTTAAAGAAATAAAAACTAAAGAAACCACAGAACATTTTAAAAAGTATTGCATTCTCTTCTCTATTTGGCAACCATCCCACAACATTCTTAAATAGAGCTGCAAGCTCAGATGCTCAGATTGCTCTGAACTGCAAAAAATGATAAAGAACAAAAAGAACTTAAAATCTCAAGGCTCCCATATTTATACTGATTTGTTAGTTGCAGTTATTTTTCAGTCAGGGATCACTGTTCATTTTACATTAGGGAAATATTGGATGCAAAACACAAATAACAGAAAAATGGGGAATTTGATCTTCCATGCTTCCTTTCTCAACTGACTTTACCAAGCACAAGCTGAAGCCATGTTTCTTTTCCCTTGCTCTTTCCAGTTTCAGAGTTGATATGTTCCTATCTGTACAGGCTGGCTTCATAAAAGGCTGCCAAAGCTACCTTTCTAGCCCAATATACTAAGAGTATAGTCCCACTCTGCTGAAAGGCACAGTTTTAATCCATGTTTTGCATGGACCTGAATGGGACCACTCCTACTCCTCAGACACAAGTATGTTTAACTTCAAAGATTTCTCACTCTAAAATTACCTTGGGCAAGCTGTAAATGACTCAGCAACCGCTTGGCTGAAATGGTGGTCCTAATGGCTTTTAAATGGCTAAGAGGGTGAAGAAAACAGTTTAGGAACCCCAAGAAAATCTTCCACAGGAAATTTTCCAAGGCTATTTTGACTCTGTTCTCTAGCAGGTTAGTTTCTGGATAGTTTATTTTCTGGAATTTTGTATCGGTATCAACTTCTTAAACAATATTTAAGTTTAATTAGGATAGGGTCCAGGACAACATGCTTTAGGGAACTTGTTTGAGAAGCAGGTTTGGCTTATATGATCTCCAGAGGTACTTTTCAACTTCAGCTATTCCGTGATACTGTGATTCTGTGATTTATTTGTATGAATTGCTACTATTTGTGATCTTTCTCTTATTACCGGGAAAACGTTTCAGTTATAGATCCCTCCCAACCATTAGAGATAATGATCTTATTTTCTTTTATGCCTTCTACAAGATATTTTTTTCTACATTTCCTAAGTCTATTCAGGACCAGTTTATTTCAGTTCTTTCTCATGACAACATTTTATTTACATCTTTCTCTCTGCCTTTCCTGATGTTTGTACCCTTGAGATATTTATAGAGACCTGTCACTTTCCATTCAGGTTTTGTTTTGCTAGAGTTAAGCTCCTGTAGTCTTCTCTTGTAAACAGTGCTTTCCATTCTTCTCATCATTCCACCCCTCCTCCCCTGTACCCATTTCATTTTGAGTTCATGTTTCTTGGCCACAAATATGCTCTAAACTATGAACAATGTCCGAGAAGATTTCTTCCCAATACCTTTTACATTAGGACTGCAATATTACTAATTCCACTTATACATGTCTTCTGATATATGATATAGTGTGGCATTTTTTTTTCTTTTTGGAGGTAGGAGTTTAGGCAGTATATAGCCATTCCTTTGTCTCTTCTATTTATTTTGTCTGTTCTCCGTAATGATGCTTCCATTCATATAAGGATTTTTTTCAGCCTTGCAGTAATATTATCTTGCACGCTTCACTATTGGATTTCTTCTCTATGATAAACTGATTCATAAATCTGTAGTCTAATGATAGGGTCTATAAAAATTCAATTATGCATTAATCTATTTACTGTTTGGAGAGATTTATCATTTTCCCAGGTATCTTCATCAAGATTCTCTCACAAAGGCCACATGATTCAGAAATTAATGATGTTCTTCATTTATATTTTTCTATTCAAAAAATATTTGAAGAAAAATTACTTTTTTTAACTTTTAAAAGGCATTGGCATAATTTTTGGATTAAATACCTTTCAGACTTTTTTTTCTTGTGGACATTCAAAGCTACCTAGTTTTTGAACTCATCACTTAAGTAAGGAGCAACTAAGGAAATGTTAAATTTGAAGTAAAAAAAAGCAAACACAAGATTGAGAGACTGAGACTCTTCATTTAAGACTTAAAAAAAAAGAATTTTAAGCTGCATATTTCCACATGCAAAAGTGTAGTTAATCCAAGATTAAATACTTCAGATTGCTCTGACAGAAATAAAACAAACAAACAGAAGTAGCTCTTAGTACATCACAGAGTATTTTGAAATAATTTTTCCATTTCTGAGCAGCATGCTGCTGACATAGCATTATATCAGCTGTCTGTTACAGAATCTCAGCAATTCTTTTTCTCTTTTACTGGAATAAATCATATTGTGCATGGTGGCGGCAGATGGGAAATTAATATCAGAGAGCATAATAATTCCTGAACCTCTAAATAATGAAAACTTCAGCTGAAGTCTGCTCTAACTGTCAACCACATACTAGTATATGTAGTTTGTCAAGGTACTTTTCTGGTTGTTTATATCTTGGAAGAAATATACCTCAGTGGTGCAATAGGAAAAATAAACACATTTGTAATAATAGTTTGTTTTAAAATGTTTCATGATGAAAGGAAGAAAACAAAAACAAACAAAAAAGACTATTTGGAATAATAGAGGCTATTCATAAATATAAGTATGTATATTTTAACACTAACTTTTAAACTTCAGCAATGCTTAGTGATGATTCATTTTACGTTAATTTGAAAAGTAGTATTGTTTTATTCGTACTTTTGTTTCAATGTTTCTTTATGGCCTTGTTTTTGAAATATTGTCATTGAGACCTTTAAAGAATAAATGGATTTTGGTTAAGACAACACATAAGAAAAAAAAACTTAATCATTTTTAATTACCTAGATTTCTAAAATTCTCAAGAGAGAGAAAAGAATTGTTTTATACTATAATAGTTAACTGTAATTCGCATATTTCCCACAGTATGTTATCAATGGTAATTATCCATTTAATAATAACCTACTATAGCCTTAAATTTATTATTGTTATAGACGTAGGCCAAAATCATTTCATCTTTTACATTAAGCCAAGGAAGACTTTGATCCAGATTATGCATAATTAAATATATTTAAAATGCTCTTTCCAGTCAAAGGTAAGTGGTTTCAAGTAAGAAAAGAAAGAAAACAAAAAGAACTAAGAAAAGAAAGAAAACAAAAAGAAAATAATAGCAACTATAAGGAACAATTTTCACAATGTTACTGTACAAGTTCATTTTTACTTCAAATTTTAATATTGCATGTAGGAGTTTGACACTATTTGTGAGGAAATGGAAGTCATCATTTCGAAAAAAAAACGGAAAATGAGGGGTCCTAGATCTATTTGTATTTCTGTTCTCCTGATAAAGCTTGTTTATGAGTATTATTTTCTTGATGCACCATCAGCTTCCCAGGAATGTGACTTCACTTTTCAGACAAAAAGAGGAAATTCCTGGAATAGAAAGACTTTTGTCACTAATGAATTTTTAACATTGGATAAAAATGTAAGTGGATCATGTTTAAGTATGGTGCTTCCTAGAATTATTCTGATAAGGATCCTTCAGAGTATTTTGGATGAATCTGGATGCACAGTTCTGATATTGCACTGTGACTAATACAAATGTTTTCAGTCACAGATTGCTCTGACTTTTGGACAAATTCTACTTAGCAATTTTATGTGCTCCAGTCTAGAAGACAAAAAGTGGAAAAGAAAGGCAGGTGAATTAATTTGGCCATCTTTATATGACAGAACAGGAATTTCAAGAAAATACAGTTAACCACACTATGTTTTTTGTTGCTTGTTTCCAGTGAGGGTATTCTGGATAAGCCTGATGACCTTGGCATAGTCAGTCATAAATGTATTGTACATATCAGTCAATCATAATAAAGTCATAAACAAGTTAATATTTTTGCATTTCAGGACACAGGGCATAATGACTTTACTAGTGAATTTATAAGAAAATGATGTGAACCAATGCTTCAGGTCAAATGCTGAAGCAAAAAGACTATTTCAATCTCTGCATGTATAAATAGAAAGAGTGAGTGGAAAAGGGATGTTACTTCTGTATATATATTGGACTACAGTTTACAGTTATCTATGTGTTCTTAAAGTTGAAGAACTCAAGGAGATAAAATGAGTATAATATGCATACAGTTAAAATGTTTTACATTAATAAATTTAAGGCCTTGTCACACAGTCATTAGCTTCCCAGCCAAGTTGACACTGGCTGTATATTGTAGCATTAATTATCTAGTTATGTAGGAAGGCCAGGGCAGAAACACACACAAATGCATTGGGGTTTAGGTTTCTGATTTTCTTAACCTAATTATGTAGTAACTCATAATGCTTTAAATATGATTGCTGTGTCTGCATTTATGTGGTAAGCAGTGAATCAAGAAATAGCCTTCTTCCTCTGCTGAAGGAGAGGTCCACTTGTTAGCAGGTATGTAATAGCATCAACCACTCCGGTCCTTAACCAAGGCAGACAGTAAGATTCAGCTCTATTCCTCTTTCAGATGTCTTCCTAGAAGGGCTGAGGCTCTTGTTATACCATCTTATTACCCAAAATGTTTTCACCATATATGAGATGCTTAATAACAAATAACGAATGTTTGCTTTTGTCAGGTCTGGGGTCATGTATTAAGTACATGTTCGTTTTTGCCCTTGCTATGTCCAAAAACTAGTGCTACCCATCACTTGAGGCTGCATACCTCCAGTGAATGATAACTGCTCCTGCTGTGCTCATAGTCTCTGGGGCTCCTGCCACAGAGTGTTCTTAAGTTGTTATAACTTAAGAACTTACCAAACATCAAAGCTGGTATTTGCTTTGTCCAGACTTCAAACATAAGACTCAATCCCTGATTTTTGCTTGTGGAAATTTAGGTGTCTACAATGAAGACATTAACATCTGAACTAGATGTCTGACATTTCATTATCATCTCTAAAGATTTAATCAATAAAATCAATATGGTAGGAGCCAGTTGTCTAAACAGACATCTATTGCAATTTGAGACAATCATGAATAATCAAAATATCCATATGCATTTGACAGATACTACACAGAGAACCACCACTCAGTGTCTCTGTTTTATATTTGTCATATGTCTCGGGCACTGAAGTAGCATCTCAAATGGCACAAAACACCCCCGTATGCTCAATTTAACTGAGCATACTTTGCACATTTTCGGACTAAAAAAAAAATAAAAAATAAAAATATTCAATTTCCCATTGCTAAAAAAAAAAAAAAAATCCAGTATGGAGTATGGTATGGCACAAGACACACCTCATTCATATCTTCAAAAGAGTAGTAAAAAAAGTTTTACAGTCAAATTATCCTTTCATTAACATAAAAAAGTTCAGTGAAAAATTATCTTGAATATTTAAACCAAAAGCACATTGCACTCTAGAAAGATTTGTTCAGTAACTCTGTGGTATTGCGAGTGCCCTAAAAAAAAAAAAAAAAAGTTTTTGATAAATACTATGGAGTTGTAAAGCAAGTTAGCAATCAGAAATCAAGTCGAAACAACATTGGTTCATTAATAGCTTGTAGCAACTCAAGAATTTCATACTTTCAAGCACATCCATCATCAATATGTCAAGAACGGCACTTGTGTGGCAGCACTATGATGTGTTGGTCTATCAGCGATTCAGTGCTGCAAGGTAAATAACACATTAGCTTTCCATCGTTCTCTGGGCAGTGTAGAGATATATCAGTCGGGCATGATGAAAGAGGTAAAGTTAAACATCTATTTTTGCTCTTGTTGTTTTGTAACTGACATATGACAAAATTCACAGACTTAAACCTCACACACACAGATATATGTAACCTCTCTCCTGTATAAACAAAAACACCTCTATTTTACTCCATTACTTACCACACCATCTGGAATGCAGGCAGTGCATGGGCAAATCCAGCCTGCTCCAGACTAACCACTGGATTGAAGACAATATGAAAGAAAGATATCAAGAGCAGTAGACTGGGTGGAAGCCAGTGCTTGGCTGCAGTATTATTTTCTTTATTGCATGAAGAAAGTGGTGAGCAGAGAGAATATGAAATAGGTGTTTCTCAGCATGTTGAGAGAAGTAAGGGCGGGGGAGAAAACAAGGATCATGGGAAGTGAAACCATGGCTGTGATCTCATGACAATCTCCTGACCAAACGGGTTATTCTGATAACTTTTGGTCACCGGAGCCATACTTCAAAAATTTTCCTTCTGGATGATATTCTAGCAACCAGAGGTAAAGAAAAATCAAGCAAGGTTGCATGTCCTTTCTTTATTCCACATGGAAAAGTGCATAATCTACAGACACAAGAAATACTTTTAAAACTGCCTTTCAAAGTTACTATGGAAGCAACTGCTCATTTGACAAGCTGAAATCAGCATAAAAGTGGAGATTACGGATTGATACAGTTGAAGCATCACATTTATTTTATATGCTGAGAATATGAAAAAGACAGTGCATGATTAATGTTTCTGCAGCTTGTTCTATTTTGTTGTTTATTATTTATTCTTTAGCAGAAAATGTACAGTTGAAGACTGTCTCTGATTTTATCTGCTAAGCTGCTATGTCTCACTCATAAAAATGATTTTATAGTTATGATTGATCATCAGAAAAGAGTGTCTTTTTTCCTGTTCTGCCCCCAGCTTTCTATGCAGCTTAGCTATGTAACTTAAACCATTTAAATCCTAGGTCTTGCAGAAAAATACAGGTGCCAACTAAGGAAGTGTGAAGCTTTAAATAAAAATATTTTGGCAGCTGGAAGTTAGGAAGTTCACTTCAAATTTAGACTATAGTACTTATTGTTATTATATGACTGCATATTAACCAGGCTGTTTGGCAGGGTACTGCATTATAGCTTTAAAAAAAAAAAAAAAAGCTGCTAAAAGCTTCTATTTTCTGTGCCAAATTTAACCTGGAATAATGATTAGTTACAGTGAATTGGAATATATAAAAATATAAAAAGCTATGGACTGTCCATCAGCTGTCTTCTACAGGACAGACAGGACAGATGGGAACTCAAAACTCTACTCAATAACAGGAGATGGGAACAGAGAAAGAGGGGACTTCTTTCAGTCCTGGCACTTTAAGATATTCACACCCCTTCTGACTTGCAGGTGGGTAGGAACTTATCCAACTTCTCAAACTCAAAGAATCTTTGCAATTTGTGTAGAGGAGTAAGAACACATGGATGTTATCAGATAATTTGCATTTATATTAATACTGGAGAATATAACAAGAAAAAACATTTTTTATTCCAAAAAGTATTCCTGTGTAGCTATAAAGTCATGTGTTACATCTTCCACCTATTTGAAGGTATTGAACATCTTAAGGTATCTTCAGTTGTGCTGAACAGCTGTTGTTCAACAGCTATTAAGCTGAACATATTTTTTTTAAATGACAAAACTACTTTTTTATTTTGAATATTCAGCAACAAAAGGAAGATGTGGAAGAACATGTATTTCAAATCATTTAGAAAATATACATTTATCATGTCCTGTATTACTAAGATTATCTTTATATGATAGTGTATTGCTTATTGAAAAAAAAAAAAGTGCATACAGACTAATTCCACCTAATCAATTAAGTAAACCCTGAACAAGTAATTAATCCCACTGAATTAAGCGTTGAATAAACTGGTGCTTAGAACCCTAAGCCTAAAATGCTAGCCATAGAAAATGGTTCAAAATGTAAGACTACTGCACTCTGAATGTATATTAGACCCCTATGCCCTTTATGAACTATCTTAATTGCTCAGCTATGCCTATATTATGTGCATATGCATTTACTAGGTATCATGTGCACATTGGTCTTCCATTTAGGACTCACTTAAGAATTTTTAAGCAAAGCATATTCAAACATTAATTACAAAGATGCTGTTCATGTAAAAATTGTTATTTTACATTATGAGTTTATTTTATATGATGAGTTTTTATTCTATGTCCCCTAATAATAGGAATTAATCCTGCCATGGCACAGAATTGTTCAAACTGGGATTAAAATAAGTATCATTAGCAGAAAAGGAAATATTATAAAGGTCTTAATGATTTTCAGCTTGAGTAGAAGTTATATTGCACTGTCAGGCCCATGTGACACTTTCATCCATCTGCCTATCCGAACTATTTCAAGGTAATTGATCTGTGAACACACTAGTGATTTAATCTTTTCTTTTTTCTTTTTTCTTTTTTTTCTCTCCATTCTCTGAATTTTAAAAATATAGAGAAACTACCCGAGGGAATATCTGTCTCATTTTGATGGCATTCTGTATATATATATTCTGAGAAAAGAATAAATTAGTTTTTTATAATAATAAAAAGTCTTCAGTAAACCTCAGGAAATATCAAATACTTTTAAAACAAATACCATATTCTTAAAACTTTAAGATGTATTTTTCACTATGCTTTTCTTTAGAACCTAGTAGAAATTAACTGCTTTTATGCACATTTAGCTGCTAAAGATAAATAATGAAATATATGTTCACCAGCCTCTAAATTATCACTATGAAGAGATGGAACCACATACGGGTCAATGTTTTGGCTATTGACTATGCTCTAATAGTGGTAACCTTAAGTGTATCTATTATAAAAAAGATTGCCAAATTAGTATTATTTAGTTGGTGGAACACAACCTTTACAAAGATTGGTTATACTTTCACCTTTTAAGGTGAATATTCACTAAAGTTATTATATTCAGTAAAGCTTTGAGGAAACAAATCCTTAAGCTCCTAGCTGACAGCTACTTTGTCAGGTGTATATCTTCTGGCCCAAATTTAGCAAAGGTTTTATACTCTCAACTGTGGTCTAAACACCTTATTTTCTATTGATTTCTGTGGGAGGTTGAATATATTTTATTCAGGCTCTGACTGGGATCTGTCTATAATCCTGGATTATAGAAGCTGAAAAAGATACATTATTTATGTGGCTGAATTGCCCTTTTCTCATGGACAATTTTTCAGGACCTTTGGCCCTTTCAGGTCGCTAATGGCACTGGGGGTGTTCTCTACCTCTTCCTTAGTATTTTAATTGGTATGAGCACAAATCGAGAAATAAGAAACCTACTTTCCAATGGCTTCTGCTACTACATACTAGCAAGTTAAACATGGATTTTGCCAATTTTATTCTTGAAGTTACGGCAGGGAGTGAACAAATTATGTAGGAATAGATGAGAGCTGGTTTTGGGGTGGAGTGTTTTTTTTTTTTTTTCCGTAACAGATTTTGTATCAAATTGTCTAATTTCTTTAAAATGAGAACCTTAACTATGATGAGTAAAGTCATGTTTTTTCTTTTTCTTTTTCTTTTTCTTTTT